>CAKNXH010063701.1:73373-86153 GCA_932178445.1 Andricus quercusramuli | reverse complement strand
CAAATAACACATGCGTTTCATTCCCTCTCTTTCCTTTTTTTTTTTTTTTAAGTTTGACCGTTGAAAATGCATTGTGTAACAAATGAAAACTACCCATTATACAACGTTTTATTTGTCAATGGAAAGACTGAATGAGACATTATGTTCCTGTAATCTGTGATGTTTTCTCCAAGTTTTCTCGCCTGATTACAATATTACATAAAAAATTATTACGTGAGGCTCAATTATCATTTACGCAATCAATAAATATTGAAAATAAATTAAATAAATCATTCATGTTAAAATTTGATTTTCTGGAATATTATAAATGTAATACAAAGCATTATACATATTATAGTTTTTTCAAATTTAATATAAATTTATTATAACTTCACTATATAATTCAATAGAAAAAAAATCAATCGTCGTTAAGAATAGAGTTCGTATATTAAGATTTCAATCACCTTAAATAATTATTGTGTATTATCTTAAATATGTAATAGTGTACATTTAATTATTATTTGAGCATTCATGCAATTATGTATTGTAATTTCCTAAATCTTTTAATTCTAAAATTAGTATCTTCTGAATTCACTTCTGTAATTATTGTTTAGGACCAAACCGTGATTCTGTCTAGAAACTAGCTACAATCCGAACAGTCTTCATATATTCAAATTCGTAACGAACTCCTAGATAGCGCCAAGACTGGGACTAGACAGCAGAAAGGTTTAAATCAAACACATGGAAATGATAGACAGCGCCAGTGTAGCGCCAGGCTAGTATTGCGTGAATAGACAGGATCGAAAAAAACTATACTGGCTTTAGCATGATTATATCGAATCAAAAGTGAATTATATACTTTGTCAAATTATATTACACGCAGAAATTGAAAATATCGGAATCATGTCCTTTTAGAGAAACATATTATACTGTAAAGAAAATTGATAAATTATAAGTATTCAACTTCAAAAAATTCATCAAATCAAAATCCGCACTTTATGTATGATGTATTTGGATGTATAAACAGAAAAAAGTGTAATCTTTACAGCGATTTCAGAGTAATCTTTACTTGCAACAAAAATTAACTTCACGTGTTAAGATTTACCCACCACATGGGAAATGGTTACGATGTCAATTCTATCAAATCTTGTTTTATTTCGAAGCAAAAAAATTATATTTTATCCACTTGAGAATTACGCAAAAGTTTGATTTTTCTAAAGTAAAAGCAAGTTGCATTCGCTCAACGTATCTTACACGGGCATTTTTTTCATAAAAATGAATAATATTGTGCGGGCTTTCTCGTGAATGACATGAAATAAATGCGCTAGTTTTCATCTTCGTTTTCCCGCCCGCCCTCGACATGTGTCTGTTCTTTTTGCACTCGCAAACACTCGCGCTCGAGACGGGACGGAAAACGATCGCTTTTTTCGCGCATTCACTTCAACCTACGCTGGCTCGCTCATTTTTCGCTTAAAAAATCTGAAACTTTCCAAAAAACTTCTTCCGACCCTTATGAAGAACTTCTCCGCGGACAGTTGTTTGACCTCGAAAATTCCCTCGATACTTTTTTCCGCGAATGTGAAAAAGCATGGTATTAAAGAGCCATTAAAAAACATCGACATATTGTTAAACAATCAACTTTTTATACACGAATCGAATTTGGTAGGCACCGGCAGAGTATAATACGCTAGTAGTATAGCAATGACAGTTCTGCGGCAGGGTTCGGTTCCAAGCTAAACATCGGTAAAACAGTGACCGGTAATTTACCGACAAACGATAATCGTTCCGTGCTGATATGCCACTAGTCGATAAGTTGTTACCGGCAACAGATGGCGCCACCGTCTGATCAGTTTTCGTGTCCGTGTTAAGATGCAGGCCACCTTAGTCGGTAAAAGATTAATGCGCAAAACGGTTCACTTCCGTGCTAATTTACCCACAGTCGTTTTTAAACGTACAGTCGGTAAATATCACCTCAACTTTACCGCGAGTGTGTGACGCCGAAGTTCAGGTACATGCCATGGCGCTCACTTCCGTGCTAATTTACCCACAGTCGTTTTTAAACATACATTTGATAAATGTGAACTCTGTTTTACCATGAGAGTGTGACACTAAAGTTCAGATACATGCCACGGCGTCTCGTCGTAAGGGCTCCGGCGCATATTCAGAGGCGCCTGACATTTACCGACAAAAGATGATGGTTCATATCCGTGCTAAGATGTCAACAGCTAATAGGTTGTTATGAGCAATTAATGACGCCACCATCAAGTCAGTTAAATTACAGGAAAATTCAAAGTCGTACATGGTGAATTCAAATGACGCATAGGGCTAGGGGAATCCTTAAGTTCTAGAACCTTCTAGAGGTATTACTGGAGTTGGGGATAGCGAACTATAAAAGGAGACATCAGATCAGAGTGTCGTCATTCTATCGTGCGAGGCAGTGCAGTGAATGTGGATAGTTAATATAAAATTATCAAAACAGAAAGGATAACTTGTGAAGTTAAAACATTATTAGTGTATACAGTCTACATCTAGTAGAAAATGGTCCTCGATGAGTGTGTAAAACTTAATCCTGCTTTCGAGGATGTAATAAACCTGCTTTCATCATCATCATCGGGGAACGTACAACTAAACAAACCCTAGTAGCAAGATAACTGCAGACTAGCGCAAGCTGGGCGCAAGAAAAAGAAGAATCTGTTTGCAGCCTGGCGCCCGGCTGGTTCCGCTTTAGCATGCTGTTCTGGCACCAGAGTCTAGTGTAGCAGAGCCTGGCCCATATTGGTCATGATATACACCAGACAAAATTAAAATAACGTAAAATGGTACTAAATAGGTTTCTGTAATAGTTTTACACTATATTTGAGCCCTTTCTGGGAGAATATACTGCGGAGACGTCACAACATTACAGGAGACACACTGAAATATTAAAAATATAACCTGTTGTCGTATAAGCTTGCATGCTTACATGTTTGGGCATACTTGTGAATCGTTCGAATTTCCGATTGCTAGATTTTCAATGTCACTATTTATATCCTACATTCATTATTAGTGTTTAAACTAAATACCAGAATCTGGTTCCTTTATTCACCAGATTCTGTTTTTCGTCTGGTCTGATCATTTCTCCCGCCAGTCTGGTCGACTAGAGGGAGCAGATGCTGAGCCAGAGTCTGGCCTCTGTCACACAAGGCAGACGTTGCTACTAGGGAAGCTAATCGATGGAGGAATGAGTGTATACTATATTTTAAAGCAGTGCGAAAGGAATTGTCATGTGTACCACGACTGTCAATAAATCAGAAAAGAAAGTGTCTAAATATTATTGAAAACTTAGAATGTTTTAACGCTCTATTCGAGTTTCTCGCTAAAAAGGGTAGTGGACTTTAGAAGAAACGCAATGACATTAACGGTCGAGTGGAGTGGATCGACGTCGACAAAACATTCGATAGTCGAGTGAAAACATGCATTGTCGCGAACCTGGTTCACAAGGATGTTCTTGCCTTTCTTGATGACGCCCAAGTACTATTTGTTATACATGTAGGCCGATCCTTGCGTGAACATCGAGCTTTTAAAATCAACACTGTGCTTGATGCATATTATCTAAAGATTGGTAAGGAGGATCCTGATGTAAAGAACTTTAAATAAAAAAATCTGCCCGCCTAGCGGGCACATTCTTATCACGCGCTTCGCGCGCGGCTCGCTTCGCTCGCAAGTTTGAGCGCTCCTAGGGCGCGCACCTGTTGGATCTCGCGCTTCGCGCTCGATGATGTATTCACCTCGCGCTACGCGCTCGGACGCATTTGTCTGACACTTTAAGCTCAGTTCCTCTAGGCTTTCGCACTTCGTGTGCTCGTTATTGCGCGCTTCGCGGGCTATTAGTAAGTTTCATCGTTATGGCCTGATTTTGGTTTAATCATGTCAGTTTTACATAAAAAGAAGAACTAATTTACTTAAGGTTCTACCGACCTTAAGGAACACATTCTCATCAAGAGACTCGCGCTTCGCGCTCGATCTTTCGTTTAAAAATTATGTAAACCTCGCGCTCCACGCTCATTTCTGTTGATCGTATTGTAGAAACTCAAAACTTTGAGCGCGCTCCCGGCACGAAATTCGGTCGCCGCGCTTCGCAACGACCATATGTTACGTTCTATGTCCTTAGATAAAAATGACTCAATTTGTATTAAACTTGTGAATTTTCGATTTTTCAAGAAAATTCAGAAAGTCGTTATGATACTTTTGAAGAACGTGCAAAAAAAAGAAACATTTTTCTCTTCTTGACATTTTTTCGTATCGTGCGTTGTTTTGCTGAAAATGTTAATTTTCGTTTCTTGTTTTGGATTTTGAAAATGCTGTAACTCTGTAAATTTTCAATTTATTGAAATATGTCAATCGAAATAAATTGTTTGAATTTTTGAGAACTAAGGATAGCCGTCCATGGAATTCCTTAATGTTGAGAAAAATGGTCTAAAATTTTTGAAAATGCTCTAACCTTTTGAATTTTAATCCGAAATAGCTGCTTAACGATCTCGATCTTTCTTTTTGGACCCTGAAACTGTGTGAGAAAGCAGAATCCAATCCGATCAGTCTTTCAAAAGTTTTCCGGGATACAGACGTCGACGACGACAACGACAACAGACAGAGAGACACCGACGTAAAAACTATTTTTTCTGACTCAGGGGGTCTCAAAACGTCGACATTTAATGAAATCCACGAAAGTCATTTTTCACATAAAATCAATACCTTCTCATTATGATGAGAATGTAATAATTCATTATTTTTTGTGCGATCAAAATTTGAATTTTCGATTTTTTCAAGGAAATTCGAAAAGTTGTAATGATATTCTTGTAGGGCTTTCAAAATGTAACGTTTTTTGTCCCTTGACTTTTTTTCAAATTGTGCTTCGTTCCGCTCAAAATGTAAATTTTCGTTTTTTTGGGGGGGGGGGGGGGATTTTGAAAATGCTATAAATCTGACAGTTTTCTTTTTATTGAAAAAAGTCGTGAGGATAAATTGTTTGAATTTCTGCGTACTATTCACAGCCTTCCGTGAAATTTCTAAATTTGAGAAAAAATGGTCTAAAAATTTTTAAAAATGTTTCAACTTTTTGAGTTTTCATCGAAAATAGCTGGTTAATGAACTCGATCTCTCTTTCTGGTCCCACTAATTGTGTGCCAAAGCACAATCCAATCCAATTAGTCTTTCGAAAGTTATCCGATATACAGACGGCGACAACGACAACGACGACGACAGACAGACAGACACCGACGTAAAAACTATTTTTTCTGACTCAGGGGGTCTCAAAACGTCGACATTTAATGAAATCCACGAAAGTCATTTTTCACATAAAATCAATACCTTCTCATTATGATGAGAATGTAAAAACGTCACCACGGATTTGAAAATATGGTTTACCAACAACGCAAGATACCCTATCTTAACTTAAATTAAGGAGTTTCAGGAGAAAGACTCTGGATGGACTTTACACTCTATGGTCGAGTGGGTTACAAATTTGGAAAATTTGGATTTCAATATACCAAATGATTCACCCATTGGTTATATTCTAGAAGTTGATTTGTACTACCGCCCGAGCTTCACGATGAGCATAATGATTTACCGTTCTGTCCAGAACATTCGTACGTTCTCCATTACCGAGATCTCAAACATGCTCTTGCAAACGGTCTTGTATTACTCAAAATTCACGGAGTACTTAAATTCAATCAGTGAACATGGCTCAAGAGTTACATAGATTTCAATACAGAAAAGAGAGCACAAGCTAAAAATGAATTCGAAAAGAGCTTGTACGAATTGATAAATAATGCAGTTTACGGTAAGACAATGAAGAACGTACGAAAGCATGTAAACGTGAAACTTGTGGCGAAATGGGAAGGTAGGTATGGAGCAGAAGCCCTCATAGCTAAACCGAACTTCCACAGCCGGGCCATTTTCAGTGAAAATCTCATGGCTACAGAGTTAAGAAAGACAGAAGTTTTGTTTAATAAACCAATCTATGTAAGTCTGACAGTCCTGGGTGTGCCTAAAATCCTAATTTATGATTTTCACTACGATTACATGCGTAAAAAATATCGTAACAACTGCAAACTCTTGTACACTGACACAGACAATTCAATATATAAAGTGAAGGGTCAGGACATTTATGCCGACATGAAAGAAGATATGGAAAAGAATATTCAACAATTGGACACATCAGATTACCCTCGAGACAATGTTTTTGGAATGCCGCAAAAAAACAAGAAAGTTTTGGGTTTGTAGTGTCCGTGTGAATGGTGAGGACTTTGTAAAAAAAGCCAAAGGTGTAAAAGCAGCTGTTGTAAAGGAAAGTATTACCTTCGATGATTACACCGAATGCTTGCGAAATTTGAGTATCCAATCTAGAACGCAATATGTGATCAGGTCAAGACTACACAACGTTAAAACGATTGCACAACAAAAGATTGCACTGAGTCCTTATGACGACAAGCGATACTTACTCCCAAACAGTACAGGCAATGGTATCAGCGCAATGGATGTCGATGATGTTTTAAGTGATAGTAGAGAAGAATTGCTAGATCTTCTGGTAAAACATTAGGTTTAAGTTGTAAATAATTGTAAATGGTAGGCATAAGGGTTATATTAAATAAAAACATGATATATGTATATTCATTGCTTTTTTATTTATCAAGAATCTTACATCTAGTTAGCACAAGCGTAGACTTAGTATTATAAATCTCATAATTTAGTTTAACATTTAAACGCCGTTGATTCATCATTGGTTCAACGTTGGTTCAAGATTGATTCATCGTTGGTTCAGCATTGATTCATCGTTCGTTAAACATTGATTCATCATTGGTTCGACATTGCACAGAGTTGATTTGACATTGCGCAAAGTTGATTACGTATCTGATTTATCTATCCAGCTCTTGTGTGAACTGTCAAAACCTAGCCACTTTACAAATATTTAGTTACTACGTTTCTTGATTACTTTTTCCACAACGTATACGTCTGGATGTTTAACATTGAGAAGTTCTTGACCAACGGTTTTCAGATACTGTATACCACCAACATTGATATATTTTCCCTCAAAACTAATGGGGTTGTCACCAATCATAAGACTGCCATCATTGAGTTTATGCACACCATAAACCATATCCAAATACTGCTTCCTATTTTGAAGCAGCATCCTGAGAAATTTGTTTGTTAAATACTCGTAATTATCAGCAGGCTCAGTCACGACATCTTCTTGAAGCGTAGTTGTATCTTGCTCTCCTTCAGCTTCAGCAGTCATAAAGGAAGCATTATCGTCGTCCTCTTCTCGCTCGTCCTCCTCCTCCTCCTCCTGCTCATCCTCCTCATCTTTTTTCGTCACAAGCTCATTTTGTTGAACTTCCTTCTTGACTGAAGGATTTGATATATCAACCAGTTTCTGCAGTGGCATGACGATTGCCTTAAACGTTTCACTTATTATCTTTTCAGTGGCTTCTTTACCCATTTTGAGCATTCGATGTTTACGCCGAATGGCCTCACTAGCTTCAGCAATTTGATGGAGCACCTCCTTCTCTTTGTGAAACTTTGACATGTTAACGTGTTGATGTCTCAATTTATAAAGACATAATTTTCACTACATGACAAATACTTATAGAGAGATTAAACAGTCAAAACCTTTTCTGTATCTTCCCTTATTGAGCTCACTATCCTTATCAATGACAACAAATCAATACTTGTCAGTATTCCAACATGTTGCACATAAGTCTTTATATTGTAAATAACTCATGTCACTATTCATATGATCGTCATACACATGTCTTAAATTCTTTTCATCCTGCTTGAAAAGTATCAATAGATTGACGTTATCTCGAACCAGATGTTTAGGTATTCGAGCATAAGTTTGACATAAGTAAAAACTGTCAACATTAGCGTGTCTGCCCATACAGAAAAAGGCTCGAATATTGGCCTGTTTCTCACAGGCAACATCGTCAAATACAATTATCGAATTTGCTTGAGCTTCACTTGGTGATATTACTTCTTCATGCTCACTGAAGGGAAAATACTCAACTCCATCTACATCATTCGATACCCCTTCCAAGCATTTGTACTTTGGTTGTTTGAGGGGTTTCTAGCAGACGTAGACACTTTCGAATTTCAGTCCGTTTGGGCATAAGATTATGGCAAGTAATGTATTTGTCTTGCCGCAATTTAATGGTCCACGAAACACTGCGCGAATGCTGTCTGGTAGAAGACTACCATGTCGTTTCACCCTATACTTTTTTGTTTGGACGAGGATATCAATATTAAATACCGGAAGTTTAATAGGTTGTGTCTTGAACCGCATCTTGATCTCAGCTGCTGTGAAAGCTATATATACAGCGCTTATATAGCTTCCAGGTCAGTTGCGTGCTAACCTCAGTTCAGTGAAGAATGATTGTGCACCATAAAGTGAACAAAGTATCACGCCATCATCATCGAGGTAAAGGATTGGTCAACAAAGTTATAAACAACTTGTCGTTAGAGTTGCACTTGCCTGGCTACCAATACTGTGGTCCAGGTACTAAGCTAGCCAAACGACTTGCTAGAAGTGATCCCGGTATCAATCCTCTAGACGCTGCGTGTAAAGAACACAACATTGCATACTCGCGAAATCGTGAAAACGTTGAAGCGAGAAACGCTGCAGATCGTGTACTAGCTAGTAAAGCCTGGCAGCGCGTTTTCGCCAAAAAAGCTGGAATTAGCGAGAAAGCGGCAGCATTAGCAATAACTAACGTTATGAATGCCAAAGCGAAACTCGGTATGGGACTGACGAAGGAACCCAGTTCAAAGAAGAGGAAGCCTAGTGTGAAAAAGAAACCAGCTGCAAGAAGTGAACGAATAGCATTCAGAAAGGTTGTGAATGCAGCTAAGAAAGCAATGAAAAGAATTAGTGATGCAAAAGTGGCCATCAAGTCTGCAATCAGAGGTACACAGAAAGCTGTCAAAAGTGCAGGCGATAAACATCAAGTGCAAAATCCATGTGTTCTACCAATCCCTTCGAAAGTCGGTGGTGTTTTGCCACTGATTCCAAATTTTTCTGGACTCAGTGCACTTGGAGCTCTCTCTGGTGGAGCAGCAGGTGTAGCTAAGGCAGTAAATGATGCTAGCGCAGCCAATAAACAACTGGTAGAAACTCAAAGTCATAACAATGCAATGAAGGCTATTGCTCTAGGAAAAGGTTTACACCTAAACCCCTATAGGAAAGGATTAGGTCTGCATAAGAAACCTTACCGAAAAGGACAGGGACTTCGTCTAAGACCAGGGTCAAAAAACTTGCAGTGAAGCTACCTCACTATGCACTCACTGATACTGATCTGTTCGAGTATGCTTAAGCTCTAAAGATTCCACATTTTCGTGGAGTATTTATGCGCAATCAACTACCAGTAAAGAGACCCCACCAAATTGAGTCAGCTATTGTTAATCTTGATGATAGTAAAGGCCCTGGTACCCACTGGGTAAGTTATAGAAAGTTCGGTGATAGTGTCCTATACTTTGACAGTTTCGATAATCTTCGTCCACCTTTGGATCTCGTGGATTATCTAGATGTTGGTAGCGTGATAAAGTATAATCATGTCAGATATCAGGACTATAACAGCGTTGAATGTGGACAGTTGTGCTTAAAAATTCTATCTGGAAAACTAAATATAAAAGACAAATACTGTCTATATAAGAACATGTAATGAACGGACTAGAGTCAGTACAGAGAAAAACACGACCATGGAAGAATCATTTACTCTGACGATAACAGGAAACTCTTCTGTGCTAGACTCAGAGTATTTTCCACCAATAGAACGCTCTCCTCATAAGAACTATGTACTTGGACTCGCTGAAATGCTCACATTTAATGCGATTCCTAACGTTGACACTGGAAAGAATAAAATCTATGTTGGTGATCGAGTAGTGACCATACCTACTGGCAGCTATGAGATTGAAGACATTGAGAGTTATGACCAGAAAGCTCTAGCAATTGATGGAATCACAATAAAAATCAAGCCAAATAATAGCACATTGCGCAGCGAGATAAAGTGTGATCGCAAAGTGAACTTTCAACCACGCGATTCTGTTGCACGATTGTTGGGATTCGATCCACGTGTTCTCGAATCACTACTGTAAGATCGTTGAAGTGCCGTCACACGTCATTTACCTCACAATCGCCGTGAAGACAATACATCAAATTCAGCTCCGCACAGCTGATCAAGACGGAGACTTGGTGAATTCCCGAGGAGAGGTGATAACAATACGACTGCACCTCAAGTCATCATAATGGGTATCGTATACAATCGCAGAGGTGTTTATATAACAGCGTCAACACACGCCAGTTCTCAAGCTGCACGCAAGGCGCTAACACCTCATAACGTGCTCTTTCTGACACAGCTTGATCTGAAGATCAAACGTCGTGGAAAAAAAACTGAAGCGACCATCCAAGATATTTATCATCTCCTTCTGTTGCAACAAATATGGAAGAAATACTAAACATTCAAACACCAGTGAAATTTGATGAGTCCATAGCTCACTATGAGGTTCATGCACATCAGCCTTATGCTTCATCGTCATTTAACAACGGTGATGAAATTCGAATTGCTGTCCAACATCAAGATTTGCGTATACTACCCAGCAAAAGTTCACTGCATGTGTATGGAAGACTGACAAGGCCTGATGGAGTAGCAGCTGTTACTGGTACAACACTAGTCAGCAATCCCATCTGCTATCTGTTTGATGAAGTTCGCTATGAGCTCAATGGTATTGAGATTGATCATTGCAGAAATGTCGGCCTCACTAGCACCATAAAAAGCTTCGTCTCACTTACCCCTGGGCAAATTTATTTAATGGAGAATGCAGGATGGCTAGATATCTCGGAAGGAACGAAACTCCTGACCGATGATGTGGGATACTTTGATGTCACCTTACCACTCAGTATGATCCTAGGATTTGCTGAAGACTATCGGAAGATCGTTGTAAACGCAAAGCATGAACTCATCCTGACAAGATCACGCAGTGACTTGAATGCCATTGTTCAAGCACGACAAGCGCCAGGAAAGGAAGAGCAATATAAGATCTCGATTCATAAAGTGGAATGGATCATACCATATGTAATGGCTTCGAATGAGCAAAAGATAAATTTTCTGAACATCATTGGAAAAGTATTCTCACAGCTATCAGCTTTCGCTCATGGGAGTTGTATGAATACCCCATACTTCCCACCATCTCAAGACATATATGGACAGTGAAAACGTCAACTCAGTTGGAAAAACCATGTTACGTTACATTGGGTTTCCAGGCAGGAAGAAAGGATAGGCTAGCCAGATATGCTAATCGCTTCGCTCACTGCAACATAACCAATGTCAAGTTATTCCTCAATTCACAGTACTATCCGTATGGTAATTTAAATCTGGACTTTGATCATAATCAGTTTGCACCACTGTATGAGATGTATGCAAACTTTCAGGCAGCCTACTATGGTAAAGAGCCTGAACCAATGTTGAAGAAAAGTGATTACAAAGAATACTCTTCTCTCGGTGTGATTGATTGCTCAAAACAAAATTAGTTTCTCAAACAGACCTCAGTGGACGTTCGTTTGGAATTTGAATCTACAGACAATTTTCCTGCTGAAACTGCAGCCTACTGTCTAATTATACATGACCGTATTATTCAGTATTAGCCCCTTAGTGGTAGTGTGAAGAAGTTGATTTAAGATGATAGTGGTAGGGAGAAAAGGTATAAAGTAGATGATTTTAGTAAGAGAATTCAGTTTTCATCGAAATGGAGTTCATTGTAAACGTGCAAGGCTTCAAGAAGCCCAACAAACAGTTCGTCTTCAAGGAATTGGCTATAGTTCCCATCTCGCTGCTATTGGAACTCTCTGCCTGCTCGATACAAGAGTGAAAATTTGTGGCTGTTGCGCAATTATCACGGTATCGGGTGGACTTCTGGTGGCATACCCTACGAGGAAGTGAGACCTATACTTTAAGATATACTACTTGGTGCTTGTGCTATTTACGTCAAAGGACTTGAAAAGAAGAAATGGTTTGACGAGTTTGGATTGAATGTACGCAGTTTGGAGGATTTGGGCTGTCCTTCGCTAAAGAAATTACACAATGCAGTTTCCATCACGTGTAATCATCATACCCAGTTCTGGAATCACAACTGCGCTGTCCGAAATGTCCTGACGCTAAAGACCTGGTTCATGACTCCTCAGGATCAGCAAACCAGCAGGATTTATGCTGGAAGCAGTGCTGACGACGAGGATGCTGATGATGTGACTAAAGGTGTAGATACTACAGACACTTGTTTGGAAAATACAACGCTTAAAGACTTTTATAATAAGTGCGAATTCCTGTTTTCATAATGTTTCTTCTATCAAATTAGGTTAAGATTTTACTTTGTAAAAATAGGTCAAGTCATTTTTCTTGAATGAATAAAAAAAATAACCAACGGTAATAAAAGTTTTCATTACTTTTAAACCTGTCCACTAGTTAACCATTAGTCATGTTAAATGAAGGGTAGAAATGCAAAAGGAGTCAAGCGCCATTTTTCACTTTTTTCAGGAGAGACTAAAAACATGTTGTAAATTCAGCGGGACCATTTAAGAAAAAAATAAGACAGTACTTTCGAGATACTTTCATGCTCTATCGAACTAAAAAAAGTTTGCTCACAAAAAGCTATCCGGTTTCGAGAAATTGAATAAAACAGGTCACGTTTCAAGGTTAGATTTTGGGTCCGTATCGACTTTTAACATCTTTCAACGTTAATTGTGGAGTCAATTTGCAGTTTAAGAAAAAACTAAAAATT
>CAKNXH010063701.1:32171-68225 GCA_932178445.1 Andricus quercusramuli | reverse complement strand
AGCTCGATATTTTATTCTTTAAAAAAGTTCTCAGGTTCAAAAAAAAAATTCAGTAAACTGATAAAGTGAGGTCGGCAATATAGGTATTTCGCTGTGTCACATGCCCTTAAGTCTCCTCTCTATCCATTTTTACTTATTTTAAAATTCAGATTCTGTTTCATAGCTAGAAAATAAAATATGATTATAAAAAAGAATTTGAATTTGAAGAAGTAAGCAATATTTGAATTTCTTGTTACAATTTAACTTGACAAATAAAAAGCTTTTTTTTCTGTACATAAAGTCACACTCGACCATTACTCATAAGAAGCAACGCTTGATTAAGTAAAGTAGATATATAGTCAAAAGTTTGTCATAAGGACAACCGCAAGATTTCGTCGGGAGCGGGTGCTAATCTGAAAAATTGCACCCCCTCCCAGCGAAATCGCGGGAAAATTTCAGCCGCAACCACGTCTCACGACCGTGAGATAGGAGGTTACAGTCTGCGATGAATTCAATATGATGATCCGGCCAAAGTCTCGTGCACCCTGAGGACACGGAGCGACCCAAGGACGACCATCTTCTGCATTCCCCTCGCAAATGTCTCAGCATTTTGTAGACACGCAGGGATGTTTTCAGGCTATTGACCAGTGATACCTTGGCACCTCCAAGAGCGCCGATGATCTAGACGACTATCTTAACAGAATATTCCGGGTATAACCGCTGCATCTCCCTTATAAGGTCTTTATACCTTCCTTTCTTTTCTTTCTCCTTAGCTGTGACGTTTTTGTCAGCTGGTGCCGAAAATTCGATAACGAACATGGTTCGTTTCTAGAAGTCAAGGAGAACTATGTCAGGCCTCGAGTGCGCAACAGAAACAATTGTCGAGAATATGAAGTTCCAGTATATACGGCACCTCTCATTTTCGACAATTGACTCTATTTCCCTAGGAGCGTTTAGCGGAGCGGTATTTGGGCTAATTCCGTAAGAGTGACCGAGATGGTAATAAAGCACTCCTAATGCCGCATTGTGCCTTTGGATGTAGGTCGTTCCCGCATGAGTTGGACAATAGGTAGTATGTGTTCTAGGTGCTTAGGGTGTGCATGACACGCTCTGCAGCTAGTATCGGGAATAAAGACTCATATTGAATGAAGACGTCGATATAATGACTTATAATGACACTTATAATGACTGGCTGTGTTTTTTGCGATAAGCAGGATTCATTATTTCGGTGTTCCCGTCTTTTACTCGCACTACTTTCTTCGTCATCACTGCTTACATCTGATAGACGAAGATGATCGTTTAAGATAGCTGTGAGGCGATATTACGTTTATACGGTTTCTGCTTACCAGCATCTTTCAACGGTACACTCTGATATGGATATATGCTATGATCTATTGATGTTGGTGGTGTTCTGAGTTTCACTGGAGTTTGTTCTGGTAGAGTTGTTGAAGTTGATGGCAGTGATGGTATTAGTGATGAAGATGACGAAGATTGTGGTAATGCCTTCGATGGTGTCTGTGATAGCGGTAACGGTGTCTATGGTATCGGTGATGATGAGCGCGAACGTCATTTGGATGGTGCCGACGATGATTATGTTGAGGAAGTGTGCGTTCGAGACTCATTTGTGCTTTTTTTTAGAGGATACGGGGTGGGATGGTGGCTGTGGTAGTGGTGACCTGTCATATCTCACAACCACTGATACCTGTAACAGAAAAATGCGCAATATATATATATATATATATATATATATATAATAATTTGCCTACCGAAATGTTTTTTAACAACGAACACGCGTACACTAGTGAGGGTATAGCTGAACTTTTTTCCAGACATTTTGAGTCCGTTTATAAAGAACCGATCTCCAGCGATGCCCATTTCAAGCAAACTGATGTTATAGACATCTGCAATTTAAAAATCAGTAGGAATGAACTTTTGTACAAGCTTTCGAAATTAGATCAGAATAGAGGGGCGGACCTGATGGTATACCCCCCTCTCTCCTGAAGTCGTGTCGCTCCGCGTTTTTTACTCCATTACATATCATTTTCAACTTGTCAATTTCGAAAGGTTACTTCCCTCAAGAGTGGAAGAAGGGTATAGTTGTTCCCATATTCAAATCAGGTAACTGTAAGGATGTTAAAAACTATAGACCGATAACTATACTCAATTCCATGGCTAAAGTTTTTGAGAGTATTACTTTTGACCATCTTTACCTTGCTTCCAGTAACATCATTATAGAGGAACAGCACGGTTTCATGAGAAAGAAACCTACGGTAACTAATCTCTGTATTTACACGCATTACCTTTCACAGAAGCTTGAATTGGCCTCTCAAGTTGACGCAGTATATACTGATTTTTCTAAGGCGTTTGACACAGTTGACCACGGCATTCTAGTGGCTAAGCTCAGAGCTCTTGGGATTACTTCTAACTTACTTTCATGGCTTTCTAGCTATTTGGATGCTAGATTTCAATCGGTACGTCTCAATGGAAAATTTTCTGAAGTTTTTCTCGCCTCGTCTGGTGTACCACGAGGCTCGCATCTGAGACCTCTCTTGTTCCTCCTTCACGTTAACGACATCGCCACATTTATTAAATTTCGCTTCTTTTTGCTTTTCGCTGATGACCTCAAATTATATGAAGAAATAAACTCCCATCTAGATTGTATCGACCTACAGGATGACCTTGATCGGTTGCAAGATTGGTGCACTCTAAATGGGATGCAGCTTAATATTAAGAAACGTGTTGTCATATCATTTTCTAGGAGAAAACACTTTCCTAAGTACAACTATCTCATCGGAGATACCGCTACAAACAATTTCTGCCGCTACAAACAAATCCCTTAGATCTCTGGGTTTCGTTACCAGAAATGCTTCTCTACTCAAAAACCCACTTGCGCTAAAGGTCCTCTACTTCTCACTAGTAATGCCACTTATAGAATATGCATCAGTCATCTGGTCTCCGAAATATGCTGTTCATAAGATCAGACTCGAACGCATTCAGAACCGATTCCTTCGATTCGTGGCTAGACAGCTGGGCATGGCTATGAACAGACGTGATCACGATTATGACGGGATTAGAGCGCTACTGAATATTCCAAAAATTTGTTCTAGATTCCTCCTTGCTGATTTGCGATTCCTGCACGATATCTTGAATAACTCTATAAACTGTCATTTTTTACTTTCCGAAATTAAACTAAATGCACCCGTAAAATCTCTTCGAACAAAAACACTTTTCCATGTACCTCATCATCCCACAAACTATGGAGCGAATTCGACATTGTCTATGATATGTCAAGAAACGAATCATATAAATAGAAAATGCAACAATAATATTGATTTTTTCGATACTACTGCTACTGAATTCAACCATTTGTTGCGCAACTCAACCAGAACTGTTCTTAAATAAATATTCCCTGGCGGACCGGCCGAACGGAACGGATACGCTACAGCGTATCTTTATAGTATCCACATCGTATCCTCTCCGTATCATGCAAGAAAAACTCATTAAAAAAGAAAAATGAACATAAGACTTGTTGAAAATCGGATTCTATGTGAAATTTTGCGTTAAAAGGTCACGGAGTAATCGCAATAGTTTTTCTTGCAACATTAACAACTTTTAAAAAATATAATACTTATCGATAACGTGGGCTGAAGGCGACTTCAAGCGCATCCATAATCGCGTGAGTAGTATATTGCGCGCGGAGTTTAAGAATAAAATTCAAAATTGCAAATGTGGCAAATAAATGTGAATGAATATAATAGATAATGAAATTAATGTAAAAAAAGTTGGCGATGTTTCAAATTAGCAGGTAGATTGTAAAAAGTTTGTCGGAGTCGTAGAATTTTAATTTTTTACATTTTACAGGATCCGATTTTATCGACTGCAGTAAAATACGAGATAATGAAAGCCAAAAAAACGCACGATATAAAAAAAGTTAAAAGAAAAAAAACGTTGCTTTTTGTTCTTTTTGAAAGACCGACAAGATTATCAGAACAACTTTTTGAATTTTCTTGAAAATTGACAATTCAAATTTTTTGACCAATGGTTCTGGTTTTAACCACAAAAAAATAATGAAAAAAAAATCCATTTTGCGGTGAATTTATGCAAAATGCGAAAAAAAGTTAATGAACCAAAATTATTGAGCCAAGAAAGATCAATAAATTTACTATTTTCGATTTTTATAGGATTCGTAGTTTTCGTTTTAGTCGTAAGAAATAGCATTAAAAATATTTAAAAAATCGAATTTTTGGAAAAAGGACAGAAGATACGGGAAAAAAATAAATCAGCCAAAGTTATTCAACAAAAAAAGTTCTAAAATTCTTTTAAAATCGTTTTCGGATAGGATGCGTAGTTTCTCTTTCATTTGTAAAAAATAAAATTTAAAGGTAAAAACTTCAATTGTTGAAAAAACGATACAAGCTACGAAAAAAATTAAGCAATCAAAAGTTGTTTAGCCGAAAAAGAGCTACAAATTTGTCATGAATTGTTTTTTGATAGGATGAGTAATTTTTGTTTCGATCGTAAAGAATAACATGAAGGATAAGAAAAATTAAATTTTTGGAAAAATGACACAAGGTTTGGAGAAAAATTAAGAAGTAGAAGGTTATTCAACAAAAGTTTATTCAATAAAATTTTTTACCTAAATTATATGTACAAATTGCTTTGAAAATATGTTGAAAAATTGATACATTTTTTAGTGTAGCTTAGACTTTCCTGCCATAAAAAACGTGATTTTAACGAAATACTTGAATTTTCAACAAAAGCATTCAATGTTTACAAAAATAATTAGTTAACGTACATATTTGATCATTCAAGCCAAACGACGAATTTTTTTTATAAAAGATGAATTTCTAACTAGAAAATATGAATTTTCAGGGGAAAAAAAACTATCAACAAAGTAATTCAACTTTTACCTACGCAGTGGAATTTGCGATTGAAAAATATCATTTTACAACATAATAGATAAACTTTTAACCAAAATATATATTTAACAAAAATGATTTCTTAGCAAAGTGGTTCAACAAAAATTTTCCATCAAAATAGTTGAATCTTCAAGCTAATAAGATTACCTTTCAACCAAACAGTTGCATTTGTATCCAAGAAAGATAAAACTTCTACTAAAACAGATTTTAAAATAAACTAGATGAATTTTCAAAAGAAATATTTGAATTTCATTCAGAAAAGATTTTACTTGACTTTTCGAAAGCAAAATATGAATTTTAAACTAATTTTTCTACATCATGTTTAACTCGATTATATCAAATATATATTATATTTATTTATGTACCTCGATCTGTGGCTGCTTATTCCGAAATTGCAAAATAATGTACAAGATTTATTTTTCGTGATTACTTTAATATTTGTACTCGATTTTGTATTAATTTTTCTTCTCAGCTACACTAAAAAATGTATCAATTTTTCAACATATTTTCAAAGCAGTTCATAGATATAATTTGGGCAAAAAATTTTATTGAATAAACTTTTTGATGTGTAAACATCTTAGACCTCGATATGGGGAGTCGCGCCTGCTTCGAATGAAACCACGACTGCATAGTGTAACGCAGACCTGTGACACACACACGTGTCTTATGGCACAGACCGGAGGCTCGCTTTTCTTCACCCACAGAAAGGACCCTTTCGGTCTCTCTCTTTGCCCATCTCTCTCTCTCCTTCTCCATCTCTCTCTCTCCTTCTCTCTCTCTCTCTCTTTTGTTATTGTTTTCTGGATATAAGTGATAGAATTTATTAATCTTCTTCAGGAAATATAATTAGCCTAATTCTAAATGTAGATGCGTAATATAAATGCCACACAATGTGTTCTTTCAGAGAACTCATATAGGTCCGCACCGGTATTTTATAAACAAAGCTTGACTAAGCAGGCAAAGGAGAAAATGCGTTTTAGGAAAGGGGCCGTACGTAAATTACGTAACGGATAATCGACCCTCTTCCCCCCCATGGAACGAACCGTAACAAAATGTTTCTACCCCCCTATTGCTGTACGTAATTTATGGTTTCCAGAAGTAATAAGATATGGGACTTAAAACTAGTGGAAATTAGTTATATTTAAGATAATGCGTGCTGTGCAGGGAGAAAACTTCATTTTCAAAATCCTATGATTTTTCTTCGACCAATTTTTTTTCTTTAACCATTAACATTCAAATCCCATTAACATACATAAACAAATAAAAAATTTTGAAATTTATTTCTTTTAAACAAAAAAAGTGACTTTTCTACGATAAGAGATGACTTCTGAAGAAAATACTTAAATTTTCTAAAAAATAATTAAATTCTCTACAAAACAATTGAATTTTCAAAGAAATAGTTCAATTTTCAACCTTAAAGGAAAATTCGGAACAAAAAAGTTTAATAGTTGATAGTTCAACCTAGAAGGATGAAATGTAATTGAAAAAAAAATTAATTTCAAAATTAAAGAGACGAATTTTCAACAAATAAAAAGATTTCTCAGTGATGAAAGAAAAAAGTGTTCACCTGAATTGTTGATCCTGAAAGCCAAAAGACGAATTTTCTGTAGAAACATTGAATTTTCAACCAGTAAAATAGGAATTTTCAGCAAAAAAATTAATTTTCAACAAAATAGTTAAATTTTTAACCAAAGAGGTAAGGCTTCATTAAAAACAAATTCAACAGAATAGTTCAACTTTTACCCACGCAGTTAAATTTTCAATTATAAAAAATCAGTTCTCAACTAAATGGTTAAACTTTAACCAAAAAGATGAATTTTCGAATTAAAATATGAATCTTCAACTAAAAAATTATTTTTTAACGAAGTGATTAAAAAAAAATTTTCAAAAAAAAAACCATTTTAAATAAGAAGTAAATTTTCTACGAAGGTATTTGAATTTTCAACCCAAAAAGACGAATATTCGATAATAACAGTTGAATTTTCATACAAAAAGGATGCCTTTTTAAAACAATTATTTAATTTTTAATCAAACAGCTGCATTTTCATGGAAGATAGATCAATTTTCTACTAAAACAGATGACTTTTTAAATGAGAAAGACAAATATTAAAAAATATAGTTGAATTTTTATCGAAAAAATATTTAAATTAATTTTCCTACACAAAATGTGAATTTTTCTCAAAAGATAAATTTTCTACGAAATAGTTGATTTTTCAACCAAACAGCTGCATTCTTATAAAAATAGATTAATTTTCTACTCAGATAGATGAATTTTTAAATAAAAAATATACATTTTCCAAAAAATAGTTGGATTTTTATCCAAAAAACATATAAATTTATTTTTCAACACCAAAATATGAATTTCTGTCAAAAAGTAAATTTTCTACGAAATAGTGGAATTTTCAAGCGAAAAGATTAATTTTTAAACAAAACTGTTGCATTTTCAAACAAATAATAAAATTTACAACTAAAAAGATCATTTTCAGGAAGAAGCATCTGCAAAAAAAGAAATATAAATACAAAGCAAATGAATTACTCAGAAGAATGTTATATCAGGATTACCGCAAAACTTAATTTCAAAAATTCTCTAATTTTTCCCTAACCACCTTTTCATTTTCCCTGACCATTAATATTCAAAAACCAGAATATTACATTTGTAACATTTTGAACCTAGAATCTTTTATAAGCGGAATATAATAATTTCAAATAAAAGTTGAAAATTTTCAAATCTAATCGGTTTGACAGTTATTTAAAGTTATATAAATCTCGGACTTTTGTAAGATTTTTTTTCAAATCCCTGACTTTTTCCTGAATTAAAAAAAATTGTTGTTGGCTAGGTTCCTTTTTTCACTCACCAGTTTTCTTTTTTGCGTAAAGTTGAATTCATATTAAATTTCTGTACAATTTCTGCGAGATACTTATTTAATTTTTGAATTTCCGAAAGTTACATACATGAATGAAGGACCCCCCCCCCCGTCAGGAACAAATCGGAACAAAATCTTTTGACCCCTCCCTCCCCCTCAAGCTGTTACGTAATTTAAGTACGGTCCCAAATAAAATTGTTTGAAGAATGAATCAATGAATTTTTTAAGTGTTGAAAATTATATCATTTTTGAACAATTTTAACTCAAAAACAGTACAATTTAATGATTATAAGTTGTTTCTTGAAAATCTGAAATGAAAAATGTAATTTACAAATGAAAAATAAAAAAAAATGCAACAATGAAAACTTTAAAATTATGAATATATTAATTAAAATGTTTTTGAAAATTGAAAAAAGATTTGGCAGTTTCAATCGAATGCATACATTTAATTAATTACGTAGGGCATTCAAATGGAAATAGTTCAATTTTTAACGTAAAAATCTATAAATTATTTAATTATAAACAGATTCAGAATCGTCTTATTTGCTTTATGTAAGATTTCAATCTCAGTCAACGTTTACCGAAGATGTTTACACATAAATCTGTCTTTGGTCATAGTTTAGGACGCACGTGATTTTTTTTTGAACAACCTTCTGCTTCTTAATTTTTCTTCGAACCTTGTGTCATTTTTCCAAAAAAATTTCCAAAAATTTAATTTTTTTTTATCCTTCATGTTATTCTTTACGATTGAAACAAAAACTACGCATCCTACCAAAAAACAATTCATGACAAATTTGTAGCACTTTTTCGGCTGAACAACTTGTGCTTGCTTACTTTTTTTTGTAGCTTGTATCGTTTTTTTCACAATTGAAGTTTTTACCTTCAAATTTTATTTTTTACAAATAAAAGAAAACCTACACATCCTATCCGAAAACGATTTTAAAAGAATTTAGAACTTTTTTGGTTGAACAACTTTGGTTGATTTATTTTTTTCCTGTATCTTCTGTCCTTTTCCAAAAATTCGATTTTTTTTTATTTTTCATGCTATTTCTGATGATTAAAACAAAATATACGAATCCTATACAAATCGATAATAGTCAATTCATAGATCTTTCTTGGCTCAACAATTTTTGTTCATTAACTTTTTTACGTATTTTGCATAGTTTCACCGCAAAATGGAATTTTTTATTTTTCATTATTTTTTGTGGATAAAACCAGAACCATTGGTCAAAAAATTTAAATTGTCGATTTTCAAGAAAATTCAGAAAGTTGCTCTGATAATTTTGTCGGTCTTTCAAAAAGAACAAAAAGCAACGTTTTTTTTTCTTTCCACTTTTTTTATATCGTGCGTTTGTTTGGCTTTCATTATCTCGTATGTTACCGCAGTCGATAAAGATCTACCTGCTAATTTGAAAGATCGCCACCTTTTTTTACATTAATTTCATTATTTATTATATTCATTGACATTTATTTGCCACATTTGCAATTTTGAATTTTATTTTCAAACTCCGCGCGCAATATACTAATTACGCGATTATGGATGCGCTTGAAGTCGCCTTCAGCCCACGTTATCGATAAGTATTTTTTTTTTTAAGTTTTTAATGTTGCAAGAAAAACTATTGCGATTACTCCATGACCTTTTAACGCAAAATTTCACGTGGAATCCGAATTTTCACAAGTAAAATGTTCATCTTTCTTTTTTAATGAGTTTTTCTTGGACGATATAGAGAGGATACGATGTGGATACTATAAGGATACGCTGTAGCGTATCCGTTCCGTTCGGCCGGTCCGCCAGGGTTCTTTTAGAGAAAGAAAATGCAAGGCAAATTTAAATACACTCCAAGCTTAATAGAATTCCGAGAACCGCTGGCTCACGCAGTTTCTCCACTCGTGGGGGAGAGACGGTTGCTACTTACGTTTGAAAAACATTAGCCGCGTAGTGAAAAGGTACAGTGCGATGGTGCTCACATACGAAGATTGCGTAATATTAAAAAGTTTGGTGGCAGGGGAATACCCACATGAATCTGAGGTGATGTGGAAGTTGAGGTTCTCTCAGCCTCACCAGACAACACGAAGAACAATTTTCACTGCATGAATCACTGCACGAATAGCAACTCACATTTTGCATAGCACCAATCTTCTTCTCAACCATTGAAACTTTTTAGAAACACTCTTTTCTTAAGACACTTTAATTCGTTAGACACTTCTCACTTCACACTGATTCACATTCCACCACAACGCGAATTAAAATTCACGCCCCTGAATATGGGCTTTTAAAGAGAAGTCCCCACTATGCCCTGGCGGGATAGGGAGCGCGGGGAATTCCACGTCTGCGCGCCTCTGAATATGGGCCCGGGACCCCACGACGAGACGCCGTGGCATGTATCTGAACTTCAGTGTCACACTCTCATGGTAAAACAGAGATCACATTTATCGACTGTATGTTTAAAAACGACTGTGGTTAAATTAGCACGGAAGTCAGTTCCGTGGCATGTACCTGAACTTCGGCGTCACACACTCGCGGTAAAGTTGAGGTGACAGTTACAGACTGTATGTTTGAAAACGACTGTGGGTAAATTAGCACGGAAGTGAACCTTTTTGCGCGTTGATATTTTACCGACTAAGGTGGCCTGCATCTTAACACGAACACGAAAACTGATTGGACGGTGGCGCCATCTGTTGCTGGTAAAAACTTATCGACTAGTAGCACGGACTAGTAGCACTAGTAGCAAACTCACGGAACGATGATCGTTTGTCGATGAATTACCAGTCACTGTTTTACCGATGTTTAGCGTGGAACCGAACCCTGACGCAGAACTGTCATTGCTATACTATTTACGCTTGGGGTTCAAATTTCAAGTCATTTCGTTGAAATGAAAAAGAGTTACATTTGAGTTTCAGATCATTCTTCGCGTGACTTTATCTAGAATGGGAGGAAAGGAATACGAAGCCAAGCGTACCGTCGGTTATTGATTCCGGGGCCTCAAATAAGAAATAAATAATTATTTATGACAAAATCTTGCAATCACCATTCATGAGTACTTTTTGACAATTTTTCAGTACTTTCGTGACAAAAAAGTGATTTTAATTGATTGAAACTATGTAATATGTTTTTTGTCCGTAAATTAATATTTTTCTTCAATAATTGCTTATAACAAAATATTGTCGTTACCACTGCTGCGTACATCTTGACTACAATCACACCAGAAAATTTTACCTAGCTTGGAAATCTATAATGCTTATCTTGTACGAACACTTGATCTCTTGCTTATTGTGCAATGCGTATTTATTGAAAAAAAAAATGAAAAACAATTTTAAACTCAAACATGAAGTCAGTGATTCATTTAATTTGCCCGTAAAAACTGGCAAAAATGTTCAACTTGGAGGGATCTTAAATTATGACCAATTATAGGTAGGATATTTTTCTTTCTTTGTAATCACAGCAAATTGAGAATACTTTCACAGAAGTAAACCAGAGCGGGTGCATTTTTCACCGTAACCGTTGCCGCGCCGACCACAAGAGTTCTGCAGAAAAATCATGTTGTGGCTGAGCAGCGACGGTGACGGTTGATGCCGGAAATATTACTCCTACACCGTGACAGTCACTGCGCGCCACCGTAAAAGATTCTGCAGCGACTGTTGCGTCCGTCGCAGTAACAGTTACTGCCAGATTCCCGAGCCGTTGCGGTTACCACCATAATGGGATTGGACGGTCTGAAGTCTAACGATATCAGTTGATCGTCGTCGCGCGTACTCGAATGTTTTTGTCTCGCTGTCACAAACGTTGAAATTTATTATATTTTCCAGTCATTGTTTGTTAGTTTGTGAATTAAGCGTGTAAGTGGCAGAGCCCAAAATCTGGCTTTTGGCTATCAAATAAGCCTTCAATGAGCCCTTAATTATGGCAAAGGTCTTACGTTTTCTGGGCAAAGTGGTAGTTCCAGGTTTACCCACATCGAAAAAAACGGTGCGCGCAGTAATGCTTGCGGAGTAAACCGTACCTATCACTGCGAGTGGAGTAACTATAGCTACGCTGGGTATTACGCTCACGCTCCAGAACGGTTGAGGTTTGCCCGCAATGGTTCATGCGAGCGCAGCAACAGCTTCCGCCTCCCTCCCACTCGCAAGTTCTGCGCGACGGCAGCGGACTTGACAGTAACGGTCGCAGTTAACTCCTCTCCGTGTAAGGAACACATTTCCGTACAGTAATTAGGTGCAAATGTACACAGTTTTATTTAAGACTTAGTAATTTTTCGCTGAAAATACAAAAAAGTGGCGATTTTTCAATATATTATAACTCGAAACCTGTGGAAGATAGCGGATTATTTTTCGAAGTAATTGTCTCATAATTTCGTCCTCTTCCTTTTTGCTGTTCGACATTCTAGTCTGAAATCCAATGGAAGTTAGTGGTCAAGGCAAAAGTAACTTTCGGAACTGTTAAAAAAAACGGTTTTGGAATTGATCTGTTTTAGCAGATTGGACATGGAGGGACCCCTTGACGGAACTTTCTGATTAAAAACATTGGATGTGATCTTACGCCCCATTTCAGTGTCAGTGATTATGTCTGAGATAAAAAAAATCATGTTGCTGAAATGTCAAATTTACCCGCTGATATTGTCAAAGAGAAAAACAAAAACAATGTGTAATGTATGTGTAAGACTGTTTTGTGAGATTCCTACGAAAATTGAAAATGATTTTTTACTTTGAAGAATTAAATTTAACAGAATATTGACAAAGATTTTAGAAGATTTCCAAAATTGTGAAATATGAATGTGAAAGATTTTAAGGTAATTCTTTATTGTGCAGGAATTGAAGAAAATTTTAGGAAGAAATGTAGTAATAATTCTAATTGTGTTGAAAAATGTTTACGAGTTCAGACAAAATTTCAATACTGATAATTTAAAATTTGAAAAAAGTCTTCCCCTTGTTTTCTTAGTTTCCCCTTTTTCTTGAAATTCCCCTTTTCCCCCTATTCTCAAAAAACATCGCCTTTTTCCCCTTTTCTCATTAAATATACGATATTTGAAAATACAATATTTGAATTACGGGGAAAATTCTCTTAAATTAAAAAGTGTACGCATTTTTGAATAATAATCAAAGCAATTATAGCATTTAAATAAATTATTTATGAATAAATAAGGTACCAATAACATTAAAAAATATATAGTACTTTTCAAATAAGTATAATATAAGTATTACTTGAGAAGTTTTCAATTTGAGTTTAAGAGCACTAAAGAGCAGGGTGGAGTGAAAATTCCAAAACAAATTAAATCGTTGGAGCTGAGGAGAAAAAAATTGTGGGTTGGCATTCGATAAAAGTAAAAAAAATTTTATCAGTAACATTTAACGATTTCAAATTCCAAATATTTCTTATTGTTTCAAAAATTGTGACGAATTTGTTATATTTACAGCTCTTACTAGTGAACCATAATAAAAAATGACGAAATTTAATAATACATTTTTTGCGCAGTAAAAATTTTGTTGAAAATGTGCAAAAACTTGTTTTTTTTTTTTTGGATTGAGTCATATGGACACATTTTGAAAAAGTTGAATATGTCGAACCTTAAATATATTCAGCTGCAATCGAACATTTTATTATTTTGCTTTTACGGAAAAAAACTTTTGTCGTGATTTAGGATTTTTGGGATTTCATATTTTCTGCGATTTTGGAAAGTTATATTCACCACGAAAAAACATATTTCCCATGAAGAAAAAATAATAATATGTTCCGTTCATTTAAGCTGAAGAATTTTCAGATTCGAATCAATCCAAAAAACATGTTTTTGTACATTTTTAAAAAATTTTTAATGAAGCTTTTTTTTAATTTAAAAAATTTTAAATTGCAAATTTGAAGAAGAGAACAGAAGATATTAACCGATTTCAAAATTTTTTCTATACTTGTTTTGGATGTCGGACCACAAATTGTTATCCTTCAGCTCAAACGATTCGATAAATTTTAGCATTTTTACTTCGCTCTACTGAAGAGTGTGGTTTCAAATTTATATTGAAAGTATTAATTATACTAAGGAAAAAATTACAAATCTTGGAAAGAAATATTTATGAGAACTATGTTAAACATATCAAAATTGTGTATTCAATTAATTTTATTTTTTTCTCGGGCTTTTTTATATCACTGTGAATGGATTTCCAACGGCCTAAGATATCCAGTTTTTAAAAATAAATTCCTTCGTGGCATAAATAATTGAAAAATCATTGCAAATTATTTAAAAATATAACATTTCTTATAAAAAGACTCTTTGCGCTTTTCGAACTATAAAAATAAATGTTTAATCTTTCCCCTATTTTCCCCTTTTTTTGTGAGAAAATCACCCTATTTCCCCTTTTTTGAGCTTCTCTTGCGCTGTGAAACCTGAAGACAACCTCTAGATTTTTGAAGATTTTCAAATAAAATTTTAAAGCATTTTAAGTATTTTTGAACTATTTAAAATAAAAATTATGTATCTTTCAAGTTAGGAATCTTTTATTTCATAAAACAATGTATTATTCAATTTATGATGTTTTTACCTTGTGATTGCTCAAATTGACCGGGCACTTTTTCCTTTAATTATATTGAAATTTCTTAAATAAGCCTTTTCTGCTGTTGCTGAAACTCACTGCAGTATCATTCTCCTGAATTTTTCTTATAGACCTCTTACGTGGATCATGTGCAGTAGGAATGATTCGCTTTCTGATTTGAATCCAGTGCACCTATACATATACTCGGAGAGTATGTTCTCAACATTTTGCTAAAACTCAATTTTTCGAGAACAGAACCTTGCGTCCTGATGCTCGGCTGAATCCGTACAATTTAGAAGAAGAAAGTGATGAAGAAAATGTACAGCCAGAATGTAATGTATCCTCTCCCAACTTCATCTCCTCCTTGACTGAGGACTCAATCAAACCTTCTTCAAACTTATCAAACGAAACAGCTAAAGATAAGTCTGCTTCTTCGCCTACGGACTCAATTATTGTGCATTCAAATTCTAGTAAAGAAACGCATGCAACGCCAAATCGAAGCAGTTCTTGTCAATCAGAAAAATCGCATAAATGCTATCACCTGTGGTTTATTATTGCTTTTTTAACTGAATTGCTAGCTAAGTGTTTGTACCTCATAAAAAAGAACGAACAAGCACAGGAGAAAATTAAAAACTTGAAAAAAGCAATGAAAGGTTTAGAGCAAATAATAAAAAGAATGAAGAAAGATTCGAATACATTTTGGACAAAAGATATATTGCTTACATTCTTGAATGAAAATTTTAAGGGGTCAACTGCAATTTTCGTTCGAATGCAGACTTATAAAGGCAAACGAATAAATTGGACAAAGGAGCAAAGAGAATTAAATTTAACAATTTATTATAGGTCCCCGAGATCGTATAAAGGATTTAAGGGGCCAGTCGCTCGACGGGGCGGAAAACAAGAGCTATTGTGTACCTTCGGATTTATACCAGAGGCCCATTCTATTTACACGCACATATACGTACACATATTTAGAGGGGCACTGCTGTCCTGAAAGTCTGAAACTCAAATTGAATGTAACGGTTCCTTAGGTTTGGAACCGCGGTAAAATACACCTATGGCCACGTCTCACATCCGTGAGATGGGTGGTCACAGGGCACGACGAAATCACAACGACAGGCCGGCGAAACCCTCGTGTGTCTTGAGGACACGAAGCGACCCAAGGATGACAGCTTTCTGCATCCATCTCGCAAGTGCCTTGGCATATTTTTGGCACGCGGGTATGGCTTTAAGGTCACTAACCAGTGATAATTTCGCACCTCCGAGAGCACCTATCACAAGGACAATTACTCGTACCGAATATTTTGGGTACAGTCGTTGCAGCTCTCTTTTAAGGTCTTGTTACCTCTCCTCTTTTTCTTTCTTCTTTGCAGTGATGTTGTATTCGGACGGAGCCGAGAATTCAATCACGAATATGGTTCGTTTCTCGAAGTCTTGGAGAACAATGTCAGGCCTCGAGTGCGCAACGGAGACTGCTGTCCGAAAATCGTAGTTCCAGAAAATCTGGCACTTCTCGTTTCGGACAATTGACTCTATATCCCATGGAGCCTTATGGCTGGGCAGAGTCGCGACCAACACCGTAAGAGCGACAAAGGTGGTAATAAAGTACTCTTAGGGCCGCATTATGTCTACAGATATACGTTGTTCCTGCGTGGGTCGGACACCCCGATAGTATGTGTTCTAGGTACTCAGCGTGTGCATGACACGCTCTGCACCTATCACTGGGAACTTCTTGACATAAAATGCGGGCGCGGTATGCTAAGGTGGAGATTACACCGTCCTGGCATGCGAAAATAAAGCCCTCTGTACCTGAATTGAGCCCTGATGATTTGAGGAAAGCAAAAGTTTGCTCCTTCGACAAGGACTGTTTTTCTACATTTCTGTGAAAGTTTCCGTGTATATGCTTGTCGAGTAGCTCTTGGTGAAATTTTCCAACCTCTGCTTTCTTTACTTCGGCTTTTAGACGTGAAGCATCTAGATGGAGTAATGCACTTTCTTCACTTCTGATGTTAAAATTCAGGCCAAGGGTCTCGGCAGCTTGCTCCGCGGCTTTGTAAAGGAACGCTCCTTCGCCAATCATCTCGTGGTTTCTGACCATCTTTAGGAGAGGATCTCTGTCATTCGCAACGATGTAAGCTGTTTTTAAAACAATTCGGTTATGAAGACACTGGAGATTCAGAAGTCCGCGTCCGCCTTGACGGCGTGAAATGTATAATCGCGGAACTGACGAATTGATATGCAAGCTTTTATGCATATGCATGATCTTACGCGTGGTGACATCAAGGGCCTTAAGCTCGTTCTTCGTCCATTGAACCACCCCAAACGAGTAGAGTAGAACCGGGACGGCAAGCATGTTAGTCGCAGATACCTTGTTCAACGCCGACAGATTGGAAGACCAAATCTGTCGAAGAAGATGCTTGTATCTGCTTCGAAGAGAATCCTTCACTAATGTTACGTCCTGAATGCAGCTTTGAGGCAAGCCCAGGTATGTATAGGTCTCTCCAGTGTTAAGATGTCTAATAACACTTATATCTACAAGCTCTGGGTCCTTTGGAACGCCAGTTATCATTCCTTTCTTCAAATGAATTTTGGCACACTTGTTCAAACCAAAGTCCATCCTAATCTCTCCTGTATAGTTCTTGACGATATTTATAGCAGTTTGAAGTTTGCTTTTACCAGCGGCATAGATATTCAGGTCATCCATATAAAATACATGAGTGACCTAATGCTCACGCTGATTAGTGTCGCCACAGAGGTATCCAGGAAAATTTCGTAGTGTGAGAGATAGAGGCAGAAGTGTGATGCAAAAAAGCAAAGGGCTCATACTATCCCCTTGAAAGACGCCCCTCTGGAAGGTGACGTTGTTCGTCGTCAGACGATAATTGCTAGATCAGATGGTAAATCTAGTTTTTCAAAGAGACATCAATCCCTCTATGCATCTCACTACGTGTGAATGTACCTTCAAGCTTTCCAACAGACAGATGATAAGTCTATGAGAGGTTGAATCGTAAGCTTTCCGGTAGTCAATCCAGGCCATTGACAGGACGCGCTGATGGACTGCAGCGTCTTTACAGACACACCTGTCAATCAGCAGGTTCTCTCGACAGCCTGCTACACCTTTTTTCGAGCCACGTTGTTCGTACATCTCTCGCCATACAGGCTCAATTCGTCGAATAAGCCTGTTGTTTAGGACAGCTGTGAAGATCTTATACAGTGTGTTCAAACAAGTTATTGGCCTGTAATTCTCTGGTTTGAACAAGTTGCCTTTTTTCGGTAGGAGTATAGTGCGTCCTAACACCAGCCACTGCGGAATGGGCGTCTCCGACTTTGAATATGAGGTGAATATGCGGGCCAAACGTTGGTGTATAGAAGTAAACTTCTTCCATCAAAAGTTCTTGATACAATCTGGTCCAGCACCGGAAAAGTTCTTCGTGCCTCTAAGTGCTTTTTTCACCTCTTCGGCAGTGACTTATGGGCACTCCTCCTCAGACTTTATGAGGCTGTGGCAAAACTCCTTGATGCGGATGAAATTGTCAGTATCTTCTTTCAACTCTAGTGTTTTCGGGATCTTGTACACCTCTCTCCAAAAAGTCTCTACCTCCTTGGCCTTGGGTGGATTTTTTACAAAAACAGGGGGATCACTGAAGAGGCGTGATGGGTCAGCGAGAAACTGTTGATTCTCCCTGATCCATCTCTCCCTCTTCTGTATCCTCCTCCTTGCGTCAGATAACATCCTTATTTTGTCAACAATATGCTGGTTGATTGTTAGCAGCTTTGACTTGTTCAATGTGTGATTCAAGGTCCTTAGTTCTTGGACGAACTTTCGAACCCTTTTCGTGAACGGTCCTCCAGATGTTAGGTAGTCAATCACACATTGAACACGGGACGCATTCTGTCTTGCCCATCCAATTTTCTTGTTCAGTTGATGCAAGCGTCTTCTTGTCTTTTGATCCATCGTCGGTTTCAGCCTTCGATTTGAATCAGCCAAAGCTCTTGCAGCACCATAAACTGAGCAATTGATGGTCCAGAGGTCGGACTCTTGCGAGATATCTCCACGAAGGCAGGCATCCATTTCAGCCAGATCTTGGGGCTTAAGAGGAACTTGCATGTTGATGTTCCTCCTTGTACTGAAATTACGATCATCTTCCAGAAGGTGCCTGCTTTCTGCGGTTGGTCTTATTGTCGTTTCATCTTCGTCTGCAGCTTGTTCAAGCAGCGGTTGAGAAAGCGCTCCGCGTACATATCCATTTTTCCGGAGGTAGTCGGCTTGATTTCGCAAAGACTGATGCGAAACGTGCTGAAGCTCTGGGTGTTTCTGGCACCACAGAGTATGCATACGCGCCATAAAGCCTCCGCGAACAGGGATAATGCTGGCATCGTAGCAGTCTAGCACGTCATTCTTAAGTTGATCCGTCCACTCAATGTGGGCGTTTCGCCATTTCGTCGTCGTGTTTCCATCTAAATTATTTTCAGCACCCCGAACTCTAGGATGATCGGCATTGTTTGCCGATCCATTGTCGGGTGCTCTGCGCGTTCGATCGTTTTGAACCGCATCTACAACATTTTGGTGGTTTGTTGGTTTCATTGTTGTTCCTACGAGCAGCTAGGGAAAGGGTTCGTCCATCCTTGTAGAGCCCCGCGTGCAAGGATAAGGCTGATACTCTGAGAGGTCGCCGGTATCCCAGAGTCACCGTTAAATACACCTCACCCAGGTGCCATGCAGCTTTCGCCACGGTTCCCACACTTTCGCTTAAGGGTTATTCCTTCGGGACCATCCGTGGACTATTGTCCGCGACTGCTTATTAATTATTGTAACAGTATTCAGCAGAAACCCTTGGTACGGGGACCCTCTATCCGCAACCCGAGGACGCGTTCGGTGGCTTTGTCATAAGCCCTTCGGTTCTATTCCAAAGGAATCGAAACCGAGACCGAATATATATATATATATATATATATATATATATACACGAAGCGATATATATATATATCGCTTCGTGTCCTCAAGACACACGAGGGTTTCGCCAGCCTGTCGTTGTGATTTCGTCGTACCCTGTGATCAGCTATCTCACGGATGTGAGACGTGGCCGTAGGTGTATTTTACCGCGGTTCCACTGGGGGCTATTGACATTCTTTTTTAGATGGCTGTTGCTCTCAATGGTACTCTACGGTAGTTGTTCAACTTTTTTTAAATTATATATATATATGTATATATATATATATCTACTGAAAATAATTTTTATTCCCTCCGTTTAAAGATGTGCTACTTAAGCAAATCTGCTAACGAAGGTTTTGTTTCCTGAAGCATATGAAAAATTTTAATTATAATATGAATATAATAAAAAAAAGGCTTTGTATACATTTTTTAGCCTAAAAAACGACAATCTCAGTAACTTCAAAATATACATATGTTTAACATTTGTACATATTTAGTTAAAAATAGAAAGCAATATTCATTTAGTTAGTTTAATATGCATTTTTACTGTCTTGCTGTTATAAATACGTTTTTTCTTATCTTCAGCATCTTTGATTACATTTTTCATATCTCTTGTATAAATTTTTAGCCTAAAAATTTCAAACCGACGAATGTATTCGATTTCAGCTTGTGGCAGCCGGGTGAAAAGATAGTTAACTTTCCAGATTCATGGATGAAAAAATTATGCAAATCAGCATTGGCAACAGCTGCAGTGCTAATATTGGCCTTGAATACTTTTTCCATTGCAATAAAAAAGTTAAACGTTCTTTCATTACCAAAAAACAAAGTTTGCTTTACAAAACATCTTATGAGCGTCAAGTTTTTGTGGGTACTTAAATTCTCTTTCAAGGTTCCAGCGCATAAAATGCAATTCTTACAAACTTTCTGATTTATACAAATGCTTCTTAATAAATAACCAGCCACATGGTGCAGAAGGTTCAATTCACTATGATTAATTCTAATGTTCTGCTGACCTTGGGCAGCAGCAGGCACATTTGGATTATTAACTGAAATACTGTTCTGGGACTTTCTTTTTCTTCATAGTCATTTCTAAAAAATCGGGCAAAAATTGCCTATCATCTTCATCGTAACTGCTGGAAGAAATTCGGCGCACGTAATGCGAAATAGCAATTAGTTTCAGATTATTTTCAATCTGAAATGCATTTAAAATGCAATGCATACAACATGCAACTTTTCATTCTCAAAACAGTGAACAAATGTTATAAACAATCCTGCGTAAAAGTACCACCAAAAATAAACGTAAATCCTCTCATTTCTAATAGATAAGTTCCTAGCTGTATGAAAGACGTAGTGGATATCACAATACCCCTTTGAAAGAGTTTCTATCACATTTTAATTTTTTTTCCATCCACACAAACTTTTTCCCACTTTTCAGCTGTGAAATGGAACTGAAACATACAAAAAAATGATATATAAATACAAAATTAATTATACGTTTTTGTAATTTATTAGGCATATTTAAAGCCAAAAAATTAGAAAAATATTTCAACCAATTGCTGAAAAAGTTTTGACCGAAACGTGACTAAAATAATCAGCTCTTAAAACATCAGTCCTCCCATAAGGCCAGCATAATGCCGCCCGATCAACAAAATCGCGTTGGCATATCTCGCGAACATCCCCCACAAATTACTCTCCCAGAGCCGTCATTGGGAGGGCAGCAATTGCTTTCGCTATCTCAACGGCGGTCTCGTTACCTATTACGCCTGTGTGGGATAGAACCCAGGCCAAGCGGATCGAGATCCCTAACCGGCCAGCAAAAGCAGCCCCTTCACCCACCAATCGTGCTAGGGTGCGCCCAAGGGGGTTTGCAAATCTATTTCGGATTTCCTTCAGTGCTGCCTGGGAGTCTGTAAATATAACTACATGCTTCCACTACTCTCCCAACACTCGGATGAGGGCACGATAAAGATCCTGTAATTCAGCCGCAAAGGAAGTCGAGTATTCTCTCAATCTCACGCCATATGTTAGGTTCCTAGCCGGAATAAAGAAACCACGGCTCACAGCTCCCGAAACAGGGTTCACCGAGCCATCAGTGAATATTCGAATCACCTCAGGGTATCTCGTGCATGCAAGTTCCTCGAACAGTGTCCCTGTATAAGTCGCTTCCCTGAAGGCAAGGCAATACACAAGGTCAATATCTCGGTGCGTAAACAGGTCGATCCAGTCCTCATCAAAATAAGAAGGCCTAACCGTGATATTCAAGGTTTGGATGAATGAGAACATATTGTTAAAGACAATTATCAATCCACAGCGCTGCGGCTGAACCCTGAACCTTTCAGTCGAAGATTTTGTCGCCAAAATGGTCAGCCCATCGTTAAGAGGACTCCTGCTCCACCGGAAGTTCCTCAAAATGAATCTATTCCCAAGAAGAGCCCTCCTTAACGACAGTGGAGCTTCCCCAGCTTATGAAAATCGAACTCATGCACCCGAGTGCCACCCTCAACGACGCATATTGAACCCGATCGAGCATTTTCAAGGCTGTCTGGCTCGCCCCCAGGAAGAGGGGAGCACCCCACTGCAGAGAGGCCCTAATTAAACCTTTATGAACTGTGAGTAGAAGAGTAGGAGAGGCTTCTCAAGTGACTCTGGGAATAACCCGCATGATGTTAACTGCTCTTGAACCCTTAGCTGCTATGTTTTTAATGTGGATCGTCCATGCCATTTTTCTATCGAGCCACACACCCAGGTATTCAAGAGAGGGTTGATTTCCAATCTCCTCTCCCTCAAAATTTAAGATCAGATCTTCGAATCTATCTCTGGACTTTCAGAAAGCACACAACTGACATTTCGGGATGGAGATTGAAAGACCTACTCTCCTCGACATTGGCGACAGAGTTTCAATTGCACGAAGCAGTAGAGCCTGGGCATCTTGGATCACTTTGGAGGTCACGTAAAGGAAGACATCATCGGCATACATTGAGATCATAACCTTAAACGGGAGCAAAGATATTATACACCTAAATGCGGCAAGTGGTGGCGGAGTAGGGGAACAATACCTAGGCTTCTGGTTTAAGTCGAAAGTAGGGGTTGAACTACAGATGAGGAGAAGGATAGAATGTGCGACTAAAGTAATGGGGCAGGTGTGGGGCATAGGGAAGAGAAGGTTTAAAGATGACTGGAAGATGAGACTGTGGATGTTTGATGCTTTGGTGTGGTCAGTCCTAAGTTACGGAGTGGAGATCTGGGGATGGAAGGAGCACAAGAGGGTGGAAAGTGTGCAGGAGAGATTTTTGAGATGGGTAATGGGAGTGAGCTGGAGCTGTCCAGGATATATGTTGAGGGAGGAATTAAGTAGAGGTAAAATGATTATGAGACAGATGAAGAGAGCATGGAACTTTGAGGAGAAACTAAAGAGGGGGGAGGGAAGCAGGATAGCACAAGCTTGTCTACGGGAAGTAGTAAACAAAGAGACTAGGGGTAACAAAGAAGGCTCAAGGTGGGAGAAAGAGAGACAACAGCGGAGGAGAGAGTGCGATATAAGAGCAGATGACAGAGTATGGCAAGAGTTAGAGAATGAACTGGTTATTAAGGAGGGGGAGGAAAGATGGAAAAAGATCGTGGAATCTAAACATAACAGGTGGTATAAGGTAGTGAAGGCTGAAGGAGAACCAGAATATTTAAGAAGGGTGAAAAAGGAGAGTAAATGGAACCACGTGATACGATTTAGGATGGGAGAAGGAATGAGAGAGTGTAGGTACTGGATGGATGAAGAGGAAAGAAGATGCAGGGTCTGCCATTACGAGATAGAATCATGGGGACATATTTTAGAGAGCTGTACGGGGGATGAAACAGGTGGTGAGAGTATGGATGACAGGATAAGGTCGATCTTGGATGGAAGTGGACAAGGGGCAAGCTGGATGATGAGACTGGAAGAAATGAGAGAAAGTAAGGGGTATACAGTAGGGAAAGGCCAATTGCGCACTCCAAAGTTTCGATAGTAATTTTGTTAAGACGAAGCGTTAGCATATAAGTTATTATTAGTAAAATATTATTGTTTAGGTAGTAAGTATTATTAAGGTAGTATAAGTGGTTTTTGTCACGCACTGTAAAGGGAGCGAAGGCCCTCAAACCCGTAAAAGGGAGAGAATAAATACATACATTATAAAAAAGCATTGCTATTAATTCGCAGCGATAAAACTCAAATAATTTTAGAATTTATCAAATTGACCTTTTAAATGAAAAACCCTCGCGAAGTTGAACAAAAATAAATTTAACCGATAAAGATTATGTAATTTCTAATTAAAAGCCTTCAATGTTACATGATTTTTAATTGAAACCTTCAAAATTAAGAAATTTTATTTTAAATTAGAAGTAATAATTTTACATAGAAAACGTTCTGATCTGTTGATATTTTTATGAATTCAAGGGCCGTACAATAAAATACACTCCAAGATGCAATGGTAGGAAATAGATTCATTTATTTGCACAATGGTAGAATTTGAAAGGCGCCTGTAACAAATGTACAAAATAATGTTGAACAATAAAACATAGTCGTATATATATTATTGTCTACACATAAAAGATATATATGTCAATTAAATACCTTTCAATCAATTACAGAAACTTGTTTATATGTGAGCATTCGACAAATCAATGAATTGAGTCATTCATAATAAACTGCCACGCCGCTAATGAAAATTCCTTTTTGAAGACCATAGACTGAGTAAGTATAGTAACGACTTTCGAAATTACAGAGTCGAACAAAGTCAGCGCACTGGCAAGGTTAGATCGCCAAGGACTTTAAGATTGACACACACAGACAGAGCCGATACACGACATAACATAGACATCACAAAATAATTAAATCTCAACACTCCTCCTTAATTATTTTACCTCTCAGTTGCTTGAAGATCCTGCGTGACAAAGGCTTAGTTAGAATGTCAGCTAGTTGATAAGTACTCTTAACATGTTTTAGTTTAACTGTTGCTCCAATGTGTTCTTGAATAAATTTCCTTGGAATGTCGATACATTTCTTGCCCTTTGTTATTTTGCCTTCATGAGTATTTTGAAGCATGTGAATAGCGGACTGATTGTCAACACATAATGTTGTTAGTTTGTTCAGATCTAAGAATCCTAGTTCATTTCCAATCCGTCTAATCCAGCAGATGTCATCTATTGACGAGACTGCAGCTCGATATTCAGCTTCAGCGGTTGACGTTGCTACAAGTCGCTGTTTCTGAGCATACCATACAATCGGACCTCCTCGAACAACAACAACTCCACTAGTTGAATGTCCTGTGTCAGTATCTCCTCCATAATCCGAATCCGTATAGGCAATGAGATTTGTATCTCCATTGAAAAATATTCCATAATGAACAGTCCCTTTAAGATACTGAAAAACACATTTGACCATCTTCCAGTGACTTGTCATCGGTCTGCTGCAAAAACGACTTAGATAGTTCACAGCGAAGCTGATATCAGGAGGAGATATTGTAGCCAGATATAATAGACTTCCTATTGCTTCACGATAAGGTTCAGACTTTTGCAACGGTTTGTCGTTCACAAAATTTTCTCCATCAGTAACCATTCCATGTTCCATCGGGGTATATGCAGGATGTAATGTATCGAATTTGAATCGCTGTAGAATTTTCTGTGTATATTTTGGTTGATTTACAAAAATCCCATTTGAGTCATTTTGAATCTGCATACTGAGATATGACAAACGATTATTGGAAGCAGTATCAAAAATGACTTCAAATTTTCTGTTCAGTCTATTTAAAATTTCAATCATCTCATCCGTATTTGTTCCTGCAACCAACCCATCATCAACAAACAAGGCAAATATCATACTTCTGTCTTCATTATAGTAAACACAAGGGTCGTCATCTGTGTTTTCAAATCCAAGGGATTTTAGAAAATTTGAAAATTTCTCATTCCAGTTTTTCGGAGCTTGCTTTAATCCATAGAGACTTTTCTTTAGCTTGCAAACACGACCAGTACCATCTTTGAAGCCTTCAGGTTGATACATAAAAATGTCTTCTTTTAGAGCTCCGTCTGAGAAGGCTGTTTTAACATCAAAAGTCATCAATTTCATATGGTTTGTAGCTGCGAGACTAAGAATTAATCGAATGGATACATGACGAGCAACAGGACTGAAAGTATCGGAATAATCAATTCCTTCTTTCTGTTTAAAGCCTCTGGCAACAAGTCTAGCTTTGAATCGGCCATCTTGCTTCTGACGTAGTATCCAACGACAAGTTAAGGATTGTACATTTTCGGGAACTTCAACCAAATTCCAGGTTTTCATTTTAATCAATGATTCAAATTCCTCAGTCATAGCTTTTCGCCACTTTTCATCATTCAGAGCTTCTGACATAGAAATGTCCTCAATTTCTCCTATCATGGCAACATTAGCTTGGTTTCCTCCTCGAAAGTTTTCCATTACATAATCTCCGAATTTTGCAGGCGTTTTCAAAGTTCGACGATCACGGAGATTGATTTGTGCAGGCTGGTTATCATTTGACAAGTCGTGCAAGTCATCAGTATCATTATCAATTAAATTGTCAGGTGATTGATCATCATCCAAGTTTTCTGAGTCGGAGCTTTCAGATTCAGAGATTTCAGACTCTCCTCCTGAACTTCCATTTTGATTTTCTTTCAGCGGAACTTCAAATTCAGTGTAAGCTTTTTCAACTCCAATTTTCTCATAAAAAATTACATTGTCAGAACTAACAATGTCATTTTCATCAGATATATAAATTCGATAGCAGAGTGAGTCCAAATCATAACCGACAAAAATTCCTTTCTTTGATTTCTTTCCAGTCTTGGCTCGTTTATGATCTTGAATTAGGACATAGAATTCACATCCAAAAGTTTTGAATTTTCTGATATCTAATCTTCGTCCAAACCACAGCTCAGCTGGACTTCGGCCTTTCAGTGAGCTTGTTCCTGTCTGATTCAAGGTGAAAACTGCATAGTTAACAGCTTCAGCCCACAAATTTTCATTTAAGTCTCGCGCATGTATAGCAGAACGAGCTGATTCAACCACTGTACGCATTTCTCTTTCAACTCGTCCGTTTTGTTGAGGTGTATAGACATTTGATCTGGTATGGAAAATTCCAAGTTCTTCCAGAAGTTTTTTTGTGTCAGCATTTTTGATCTCAGTGCCATTATCTGACCTTAGACACTTGATCTTCCTTTCGAATTGATTTTCTACCATCTTCATAAAGACATGTAGTTTAGCGGCAGCTTCGTCTTTTGTTTTTAGAAAATAAACTGTTTGGAAGTGGGAGAAATCGTCTTTAAACAAAAGAAAATACTTGGCTCCTCCTAAAGACTTAATATTCATTTCACACAAGTCGACGTAAATTAAATCCAAAGAGTTTTTAGCAACTTTTGGATTTTTGGGGTGAGAGATGCGATGTTGCTTTCCATAAACACACCCTGAACAAACGTAATCATCCCAGTCATCAATGTAATTGACATCATTTTTATTTAAAATGTTTCTGACGTACTTAACATTCCGGTGAGCAAGTCTTTCGTGCCAAATTTTAATTGATGTTGTCAACAGACATTTTTCAGACTCTTCTCGACGAAACAGCATTTTGTACAGGTTTCCATCTCGTTCAGCGATTGCTACGACTTCTTGTTCATTTAGAGTTTTGAAAATAGATTGATTTGAATTTGCAGTCTGTACATAACCTTTATCTAGCATTTGAGTAACAGAAAAAAAGGTTAAATGTCATCTTTGGCACATACAAAACATTTTTCAGAACAATTTGATACCATTCTGTACCATTAAAACCTTCTAGTTCTACATCGCCTATTCCAATTCCTTTCAATTTAGTAGCATCACCAATCATAACCATCGTAGGCTTTTCAAGTTCAACAAAATTTATCAGCCAGTCCCTACGAGAAGTCATATGCTGTGTAGCAGCACGGTCTTGATACCACGAATTATTGCAGTCGCGTTTTGAATTTATGTCATTTACATTTGCAGTCGATAAACTAACAGTAATAAACGCACGACGATTTGACTTTTTGAAATTATTCTTTTCAGACTTGTCCATTTTCTGCTTATTGCTTTCCCCAGAATTTTCTTTAGAACAATCTTTGGCAAAATGACCTTTTTGGTTACAGTTATTGCAGGCATAATTATTTTTACAATAATCTAAGTACTTCGCGCATGGTTTATTTTTACAGTATTTCTTTATGTGCCCTTTCTTACCACATTTAAAACGTTCAGCAGACGAATTTGACGAGTTTCCAGATGAATTTACTTGCGAGTGTGGCTTTCCAAATTTCTTACCTTGTTTTGAGATGAGAGCATTTTGAAATTCAGAGTCACTTGAAAGTTCGCTATCATTCAATCTATCCTCTTCTAAGCGTAGGCGTTCAAACAGTGTATTAAGATTTTTGTCGATGCCACTGACATTGTCCCAGGCAGTGCGAAAATGATAGAGTTTAGGCGGTAACATTCCCAAAATTCTCGTCATAATCCAGCTCTCTTTGACCTCTTCACCTTCAGCAGCTAAATCTTCAGCATATTGTTGAATCATCATACAATTTTCAACAACTGACTTACTGGTATCATACTTAAAACTAGAAAAGTGTCTTTGTAAACCTTCAACTGTAAGATTAGACTTTTTACCATACAGGGTTTCTAATTTATTAAGCATCTGATATGCTGACGTGCAATTTGCAATTTTCTTAGCTATATTGCTACTTACATTTAAACCTACAAAAGTTTGAGCCTCGATATCTTGCTTGACCCACGTTCTAACGGTTTCGCTTGTATTAGGCCCTTCAGGCTTCACTTCTACTCCGGTCGCTACCATAAAGAAATTTTTCGATTTTAATGTTAATTTTAACCTAAACTTCCAAGAAACATAGTTTACATTTCCTAACGAGTCCTCAGACAAAGTTTCCATTTGCGACTTAATCGAATCCATGATTAATGAAATCACCTAACCTCAAAAAAAAATTTTTTTAAGTAAAATACGCAATACTGACTTATCTGACTAATTAAACAAATTTCAAGACCGCAATTCTGACTTTACAGACTTTTACAAGAATTCATACACCGCAACTTGACTTATCTGACTACACATTGACTAACGATGTGGACGATGAATCCTCGCTGATAAAATTGACGACGGACCTCTCATTTGAATCCATGAAACAGGCGAAGTATTACTGTGCCCATAACCTGTTGATATTTTTATGAATTCAAGGGCCGTACAATAAAATACACTCCAAGATGCAATAGTAGGAAATAGATTAATTTATTTGCACAATGGTAGAATTTGAAAGGCGCCTGTAACATAAGTACAAAATAATGTTGAACAATAAAACATAATCGTATATATATTATTGTCTACACATAAAAGATATATATGTCCATTAAATACCTTTCAATCAATCACAGAAACTTGTTTCTACGTAAGCATTCGACAAATCAATAAATTGAGTGATTTATAATAAACAGCCACGCCTCTGATAAAAATTCCTTTTTGAAGACCATAGACTGAGTAAGTATAGTAACGACTTTCGAAATTACAGAGTCGAACAAATTCAGCGCACTGGCAAGGTTAGATCGCCAAGGACTTTAAGATTGATACACACAGACAGAGCCGATACACGACTTAACATAGACAGCACAAAATAATTAAATTTCAACATGATCGGAATAATTTATAGATTAAAAAATGAAAAACCTTAATCAGAATTTCAAAATAAAATTACAGTTTTAATGCATAACATAAGTCTTCACTCATAAAAATATGTAATGATTTTTACATTTTCATCATTTATGATTGAGAAAGTACTATAATAGGCCGGAATTTCACACCTCAGTTTTTGAATGGATCTCCACGGGTCCCCATGAAGTCGAAAATCAGGTTTTGGCGATGGCGTCTGTCCGTCCGTCTGTCGGTCTCTCTGTATGTATGTTTGCTTGTATGTATGTATCCCAAAAGAAAGAGCGAGTTCGTTAACCAATGCCAGATACGTGAAAAAAGTTTAAAAGAAGAATTAAATCTTTCTAAATTATCAACAATTTTTTCCCTCGACCATTCTATGAGAAGACTTGTTGTTTGGTTTTGTTTATCGAAAGAACTGTGCCAAAAATTCCACAAAATTTCTTCTTAGCATTTTTTGTTAGGATTTTTTATTTCGGTTTTATTGATCGAATGTACTATTTAAATAATAGACAATTCGAATGTTCGGCTAAACCACGTGAGATACACAAAAAAGTTGTATGGGCGAGTTGCAGCTTTTAAAAAGTCCTTCAACATTTTTGAACCATTTTTTGATACAATTTGTCACTTTGGTTTTATTTATTGGAAATACTATGCAGCATGCGGGGAAAAGTCTCAAGGAGAAATTATTGCTTTTACAAAGTCCTACCAAATTTCTCTTAATCATTTTTTGATAGGACTTGTAATTTTTCTTTTATTTATCGAAAATAATATGCAAGTGATCGAAAATTCGAATTTCGAGCCAATGCAATCGGCGCGAAATACGAGGAAAAGTTTTTGGAGAAATTTCAGCAATAATTGGAAAAGGTGGCTGGAAAGTTTGAGGACTTGTACAGGACCATTCAACCAAAATTATATGTATATCAATCATATGAGGTTGTCATCCCTAACTCGCCCTCACGGTTCCCGTAATGTACCACTAACCCAAAAATCTCAATTCTTCACGAAGTCAACATTATCATTTAAGAAACCATCATTTGTTAAAATATTGCATTTACGATGTGAATTTTCACTCGCTTCTGTTAACTGGCACAACGAGTGATTGCAAATGTCCACAATTTTCAAGTCCAATTAAAAAAATTTTAATTTCAAACACTATCGAACTCAAATTATCAACTTTTTGTTGCTTCAAGCTTTAAATTGCCAAAATGTTAAGACATAATTTGAAAACTCTTTCTGAGGTGAAATAATTTTCCAAAAACAACTAGTGATTGTTAAAAATATAATTTTCATTTTTTATATTCATGAATTGTTTAAACAACCAATATTTACTGAATTTTTAATTATTTTTTTCTACTCTAAGTTTACCTATTCTATTTTTAGTTGAAAACTATTTTTAGTTGGAAATTCATGTACAAAAATTGTACTCTTAAGATTTATGGACAAATTGAAAATGATTTTTTTAATGAGAAATTTATTTGAAGAGAATATTCAAGAAGATTTCAAGACATTTATTAATTATCAAAAAAGAATTCGAAAGATTGTAACAATACCTGAAAACCTAAATTATACCAGTAACTCAATAAGACTTTACCATATTAGGATTAAAGTTTCTTCGGAAATGCTTGACTCTTAACCGCCCCTTAAGGATCGGAGGTCCTTGTTACAAGGTGTGGGCCACTCTGGTGCTCCAAAGGATTCACCAGGTCTCTCAAGCATATTCTTGAAGGAATTTTAAAACATACAAAACAACCCAGGTGCTAAGAATTCCGGAAATCCAGGTGCGCCCCAGAATTCACCAGGATACACAAACATATTCTTCGAGAAACTTGAGACCCTGCTTTGTTGCTGAAGATAAAACAGGTTTCTAAAAAAGCGAGAATAGTCCAGGATCCCTAGGTGGCTTGCCAGCTTTAGTTTTAATATCCTTCGAAGGCGTATCTATACTAAGGGTATCTATAGGTCCTAATTATAAGAACTACGACAAACCTGGTAACCCAGAGAATTAACTAGAATACTGAAACGTATTCTTCGAGGAATTTGGAGACCCTGCATTCCTGCGAAGGCTAAAACGCATGACCGAGAGAGTGAGGATGTTCTGGTGTCGCTAGGTGGCCTGCCTAACAGGACGAGTTTTAACATTCTTGAAAGGCATTTGAACGTTGGCACTCTGGGGATATCTAGAAATCATAATTATAAGACCTTCGACAACCCGCGTACTCCAGAGCTTTTAACAGGTCACTCAAACATATTCTTGCAGGAATTTTTAAACCCTGTATTTGTGTAAAGGTTCAAGCGAGTTTTACGAAAAACAGCGATGGTCTGGGGTACCCAGGTGGCTTACCAGGTTGAGTTTTGACATTCGACGGAGGCTATTGAACGTTAACGCTCTGGGGTATATATAAATCCTAATGTTAAGATCTACAACAACCCGAGTATTCCAGAGCATTCACCAGGTCACACAAACATATTCTTCGAGGAATTTTTAAACCCTGCATTTCTGTAAAGGTGCAAGCGATCTTCGCGAAACACAAGGATGGTCTGGGGTAACCAGGTAGCTGACCCCGATGAGTTCTAACATTCTTCGGAGGCATTTGAACGTTACCACTCTGGGGGTATCTAAAATCATAATTATATGACCTACGACAACCTGGGTACTACAGAGCATTCGCCAGGTCACTCAAACATATTCTTCGAGGAATTTTTAAACCCTGCATTGCTGTAAATGTTCAAGCGGTATTCACGAAAAACAAGGATGGTCTGGGGTACCCAGGAGGCTTACCAGGTTGAGTTATAACATTCTTCGGAGGCATTTGAACGTTAGCACTCTGGGTGTATTCGAAAATCATAATTATAAGACCTACGAATACCCGGGTACTTCAGCGGATTGACCAGGCCACTCAAACATATCCTTTGAGGAATTTTTAAAGCCTGCATTTCTGTAAAGGTTCATGCAAGTTTCGCGAAACACAAGGATGGTCTGGGGTACCCAGGTGGCTGACCAGGATGAGTTTTAACATTCTTCGGAGGCATTTGAACGTAAACACTCTGGGGGTATCTAAAAATCATAATTATATGACCTGCGACGACCCGGGTAATCCAGAGCATTCACCAGGTCACTCAAACATATTCTTCAAAGAATTTTTGTATCCTGCATTTCTGTAAAGGTTCAAGCGAGTTTCGCGAAAAGCACGGATGGTCTGAGGTACCCAGGTGGCTTACCAGGATGAGTTTTAACATTCTCCGGAGGCATTTGAATGTTAACACTCTGAGGGTATCTAAAAATCATAATTATAAGATCTAAGAACCCGGGTTCTCCAGAGCATTCACCAGGTCACTCAAACACATTCTTGGAGGAATTTTTAAACCCTGCATTTCTGAAAAGGTTCAAGCGGTCTTCCCGAAAAACAAGCATGGTCTGGGGTACCCAGGAGGCTCACCAGGTTGAGTTATAACATTCTTCTGAGGCACTAGAACGTCAACACTCTGGGGGTATTTAAAAATCATAATTATAAAACCAACGAATACTCAGGTACTCCAGATCGTTCACCAGGTCACTCAAACATATTCTTCGAGGAATTTTTAAACCCTGATTTCTGAAAAGGTTCAAGCGAGTTTCACGAAAAACAAGAATGGTCTGGGGTACCTAGGTGGCTTACCAGGTTGAGTTTTAACATTCTTCGAAGGCATTTGAACGTTAAAACTCTGGGGGTATCTAAAAATCATAATTATATGACCTACGACAACCCGGGTAATCCAAAGCATTCACCAGGTCACTCAAACATATTCTTAGAGGAATTTTTAAGCCCTGCATTCGTGTAAAGGTTTAAGCGAGTTTCACGAAAAACAAGGATGGTCTGGGATACCCATGTGGCTTACGAGGTTGAGTCTTTAAATTCTCAGATGGCATTTGAACGTTAACACTCTGGGGGAATCTAAAAATCATCTTTATAAGATCTACCACAACCCGGGTACTCCAGAGCAATCACCAGGTCACTCAAACAGATTCTTCGAGGAATTTTTAAGCCCTGCATTCCTGTAAAGGTTCCAGCCACCTTCACGAAAAACAAGGATGGTCTGGGGTACCCATGTGGCTTACGAGGTTGAGTTTTTAAATTCTCAGATGGCACTTGAACGTTAACACTCTGGGGGAATCCAAACATCATCGTTATAAGATCTACGACCCCCGGGTACTCCAGAGCATTCACCAGATCAGTCAAACATATTCTTCGAGGCATTTTTGAACCCTGCATTTCTGTGAAAGTTCAAGCGAGTTTCACGAAAAACAAGGACGGTCTGGGGTACCCAGGTGACTTACCAGGTTGCGTTTTAACATTCATGAGAGGCGATTGAACGTTAGCACTCTGGGGGTATCTTAAAATCATAATTATAAGATCTACGACAACCCGGGTACTCCAGAGCATTCACCAGATCACTCAAACATATTCTTCGAGGAATTTTTAAACCCTGCATTTCTGTAAAGGTTCAGGCGAGTTTAAAGAAAAACCAGGATGGTCTGGGGTACACAGGTGGCTTACCAGGTTGAATTTTAGCATTCTTCGGATGCATTTGAACGTTTTAAGTTGCGTTATTTCTTAATGGAACACAGGAGGGAGGGGATACCTCGATGGGAAAAATATCTGAGGGCCCCCCCCCCCTCCCTACAATATCCCCAGTCGGTTTCTTTCATTAGCCGTTTTGTCGTCAAGCTGCAAGAATAGAAAGTTGCGCTTGGGGTGTACGTAACCCCATGGTACAATACGTAGCAAAATCCGACATTGACGAAAATTCATATTGAGCGTGAATCTTCGCTTTTATGTTGCCATTGACAAGGCTAGCACGCAGCAACTCGTAAATTTCAAGATACTCCATAATTTTGTATAATCAAAAACTATTTCCAATAAATTGGAATGTGTAAAAAAAATTTGAGTCATAAATTTTACTTTCAATGTCTGCTTTTCCATATTCGAAGATCGATTTTTCAATTAATTTTCATTTCTGTTAGATTATCCATTTCATCTGTAATCTGGCCCTTATTCGTCTCCATTTACTAAAAAAAAATTATTCAACACCTAACTGTATGCCATTCAATGAAAAAAATAGTTCATCCTGGTTTTTCGTGAAACTCGCTTAAACTTTCACAGAAATGCAGGGTTCAAAAATTCCTGAAAGAATATGTTTGAGTGACCTGGTGATTGCTCTCGAGTACCCGGGTTGTCGTAGATCTTATAATTATGATTTATAGATACCCCCAGAGGATTAACGTTCAATAGCCTCCGAAGAATGTTAAAACTCAACCTGGTAAGCCACCTGGATACCCCAGACCATCCTTGTTTTTCTTGAAACTCGCTTGAACCTTTACAGAAGAGCAGGGTTCATAAATTCCTCGAAGAATATGTTTGAGTGGCCCAGTGAATGCTCTGGAGTAGCCGGGTTATTGTAGATATTATAATTATGATTTTTAGATAACCCAAGTGTGTTAACGTTCAAATGCCTCCGAAGAATGTTAAAAATCAACCTGATAAGCCACCCGGGTACCCCAGACCATCTTTGTGTTTCGCGAAACTCGCTTGAACCTTTACAGAAATGCAGGGTTCAAAAATTCTATGAAAAATATGTTTGAGTGGCCTAACGAATGCTCTGGAGTACCCAAGTTGTCGGAGGTCATGTAATTATGATTTTTAGATAACCCCAGAATTTTAACGTTTAAATTCCTCCAAAGACTGTTAAAGCTCAACATGGTAAGCCACCTGGGTACCTCAGACCATTCTTGTTTCTCGTGAAACTCGCTTGAACCTTTACAGAAATGCAGGGTTCAAAAATTCTATGAAAAATATGTTTGAGTGACCTGATGAATGCTCTTCAGTACCCGGGTGTTCGTAGATCCTATAATTATGATTTTTAGATACACCCAGAGTCTTAACGTTCAACTTCCTCCAAAGAATGCTAAAAATCTAATTGGTAAGCCACCTGGGTACCTCAAACCAAATTTGTTTTTCGTGAAACTCACTTGAACCTTTACGGAAATGCAGGGTACAAAAATTCTTTGACGAATACGTTTGAGTGACCTGGTGAATGCTCTGGAGTACGAGGGTTGTCGTCAATCTTATAATTATGATTTTAAGATAACCCTCAAGCGTTAACATTCAAATGCCTTATAAGAATGTTAGAAAGCAAACCTGGTAAGCCACCTTGGTACCCCAGACCATCCTTGTATTTCATGAAACTGGCTTGAACCGTTACAGAAATGGAGGGTTCAAAAATTCCTGGAAGAATATGTTTTAGTGACCTGGTGAATGCTCTGGAGTACCCGGCTTGTCGTACATCTTATAATTATAATTTTTACATTCACCCAGAGAGTTAACGTTCAAATTCCTCCAAAGAATGTTAAAACTCAACATGGTAAGCCACCTGGGTACCTCAGCCCATTCTTGTTTTTCGTGAAACTCACTTAAACCTTTAGAGACATGCAGGGTTCAAAAACACCTCGCAGAATATGTTTGAGTGGGCTGGTGAATGCTGTAGCGTACCCGGGTTGTCGTAGATCTTATAATGATTATTTTAAGATACCCCCAGAGTGGTAACGCTCAAATGCCTTCAAATAAATGTTAAAAATCAACCTTGTAAGCGACCTGGGCACCCCCCACCATCCTCGTTTTTCGCGAAACTCTCGTGAAGCTTTACAGGAATGCAGGGTTTACAAATTACTCGAAGAATATGTTTGAGTGGCCTGGTGAATGCTCTGTAGTACCCGGGTTGTCGAAGATCATGTATTTGTGGTTTTTAAATACCCCGGAGTGTTAGCGTTCGAATGCCTCCCAAGAATGCTAAAACTTAACCTGGTAAGCCACCTGGGTACCGCAGACCATCCTTGTTTTTCGTGAAAATCGGTTGAACCTTCACAGAAATGCAGAATTCAAAAATTCCTCGAAGAATATGTTTGAGTGACCTGGTGAATGCTCTGGAGTTCCCGGGTAGTCGTACATCTCATAATTTTCATTTTAGGATACCCCCAGATTGTTAACGATCAATAGCCTCCAATGAATGTTAAAACTCAACCTGGTAAGCCACCTGTGTGCCCCAGACCATCCTTGTATTTCTTGAAACTCGCTTGAACCTTTACAGAAATGCAGGGTTCAAAAATT
>CAKNXH010063701.1:0-32161 GCA_932178445.1 Andricus quercusramuli | reverse complement strand
CTTGGAGTGCCCGGGGGTCTTAGATCTTATAATTATGATTTTTAGATACCCCCAGAGTATTCACGTTCAATAGCCTCCAAAGAATGTTAAAACGCAACCTGGTAAGCCACCTGGGTACCCAAGACCGTCCTTGTTTTTCGTGAAACTCGCTTGAACCTTTACAGAAATGCAGGGTACAAAAATTCCTCGAAGAATATTTTTGAGTGACCTGGTGAATGCTCTGGAGTACACGGGTTGTAGGTCTTATCATTATGATTTTAAGATACTTCCAGAGTGTTAACCTTCAAATGCCTCCGGAGAATGTTAAAACTCTACATGGTAAGACACCTGGGTGCCCCAGACCGTCCTTGTTTTTCGTGAAACTCGCTTGACCCTTTGCAGAAATGCGGGGTTTAAAAGTTCCTCGACGAATATGTTTGAGTGATCTGGTGAATGGTCTGGAGTACCCGGGGGTTTGAGATCTTATAATTATGATTTTAAGATACCCCCAGAGTGTTAACGTTCAAATTGCTCTGAAGAATGTTAAAACGCAAACCTGGTAAGCCACCTAGGTACCCCAGACCGTCCATGTTTTTCGTGAAACTCGCTGGAACCTTTACAGAAATGCATGGTTCAATAATTCTTTGAAAAATATGTTTGAGTGATCTGGTGAATGCTCTGGAGCACCCGAGTATTCGTGGGTCTTATAATTATAATTTTTTGAATACCCCCGCACTCCGGGGTATCTAAAAATCATAATTACATGACCTACGACAACCAGGGTACTCCGGAGCATTCACCAGGTCACTCGAACGTATTCTTCAATGAATTTTTAAACCCTGCATTTCTGTGAAGGTTCAATCGAGTTTCACGAAAACAAGGATGGTCTGGGGTACCCGGGTGGCTTACCAGGTTGAGTTTTAACAATCTTTGGAGGCATTGGAGCGTTAATATAATGGGGGTATCTTAAAATATGAATTATAAGATCTACGACAACCCGGGTACTCCAGAGCATTCACCAGGTCACTCAAACATATTCTTCTACGAATTTTTAAACCCTGCATTTCTGTCAAGGTTCAAACAAGTTTCGTGACACACAAGAATGTTCTGGGTACCCAGGTGGCTGACCAGATTGAGTTTTAGCATTCTTCTTAGGCATTTGAACGTTAAAACTCTGGGGGTATCTTAAAATCATAATTATAAGATCTACAACCCGTGTACTCCAGAGCATTCACCAGGTCGCTCAAACATATTTCTCAAAGAAATTTTGAACCCTGCATTTCTGTAATGGTTCAAGAGAGTTTCTTGAAAAATAAGGATGATCTGTGGTACCCAGGTGGCTTACCATGTAGAGTTTTAACATTCTTCAGAGGCATTTCATTGTTAACGCTCTGGGGGTATCTAAAAATTATAATTATATGATCTACGACAAACGGGTACTCCAGAGCATTCACCAGGTCACTCAAGAATATTCGTCAAAGAAATTTTGTACCCTGCATTTCTGTAAGGGTTCAAGCTAGTTTCACGAAAAACAAGTTTGGTTTGAGGTACCCAGGTGGCTCACCAATTTGAGTTTCAGCATTCTTTGGAGGAATTTGAACGTTAACACTCTGGGTGTAGCTAGAAATTATAATTATAAGATCTACGACAAGCCGGGTACTGCAGAACATTCACCAGGTCACTCAAACTTATTCTTCAGGGATTTTTGAACCCTGCATTTCTGTTAAAGTTTAAGCGAGTTTCAAGAAAAACAAGGATGGTCTGGGGTACCCAGGTGGCTTAGCTGGTTGAGTTTTAACAATCATCGGAGGCATTTCAACGTTAACGCTCTGGGGGTATAAGAAAATATCAATTTTAAGATCTACGACAACCCGGGTACTCCAGAGCATTCACCAGGTCACTCAAACATATTTTTCAAGGAATTTTTAAACCCTGCATTTCTGTAATGGCTCAAGCGAGTTTCGAAAAAAACAAGGATGGCCTGGGGTACCCAGGTGGCTTACCAGGTTGAGTTTTAACATTCTTCGAAGGCATTTGAACGTGAACACTCTGGGTGTATCTAAAAATATGAATTTTAAGATCAACGACAACCCGGGTACTCCAGAGAATTCACCAGGTCACTCAAACATATTCTTCGACGAATTTTTAAACCCTGCATCTCCGAAAAGGTTCAGGCGAGTTTGACGAACAACAAGGGCGGTCTGGGGTACCCAGGTGGCTTACCAGGTGTAGCTTTAATATTCTTCGGAGGCATTTGAACGTTAACGCTGTGGGGCTATCTATAAATCATAATTATAATTTCGAAGACAACTCGGGTCCTCCAGAGCATTCACCAGGTCACTCAAACTTATTCTTCGAGGAATTTCTAAACCCGGTATTTCTGTACAGGTTAAAGCGAGTTTCGCGAAAAACAAGGATGGTCTGGGGTAACCAGGTGGCTTACCAGGTTGAGTTTTAATATTCTTCGGAGGCATTTGAACGTTATCACTCTGGCGGTATCTGAAAATTGTTATTATAAGATCTACGAGAACGCTGGTTCTCCAGACCATTCACCAGGTCACTCAAAAATATTTTTTCTGGAATTTTCGAACCCAGCATTTCCGTAAAGGTTCAATGGAGTTTCACAAAAACAAGGATGGTCTGGGTTTCTCAGTTGGCTTATCAGGTTGAGTTTTAACATTCATCGGAGGCTATTGAACGCTAGTACTCTAGGGGTATCTATAAATCATAATTCTAAGATCTACGACAACCCGGGTACTCCAGGGCATTCACCAGGTCACTCAAACATATTCTTCGAGGAATTTTCAAACCCTGCAATTCTGTAAGAGTTCAAGCGAGTTTCGCGAAAAACAAGGATGGTCTATGGTACCCAGGTGGCGTAACAGGTTGCGTTTTAACATTTTTCGGAGGCATTTGAACGTTAACACTCTGAGGGTATCTAAAAATCATAGTTATATGACTCTAGAGCATTCGCCAGTTCACTTAAACGTATTCTTCGAGCAATTCTTAATCCCTGTTTTCTGTAAAGGTTCAAACGAGTTTCGCGAAAAACAAGCATGGTCTGTTTACCCAGGAGCTTACCAGGTGGAGTGTCAATATCCTTCGAAAGCATTTGTGCGTTAACACTTTCGGGGTATCCAAATATCATAATTATATTACCTACGACAAACAGGGTACTCCAGAGCATTCACCATATCACTCAAACATATTCTTCGAGGAATTTTTAAACCCTGCATTTCGGTAAGTTTCAAGCCTGTTTCGCGGAAAACAAGGAAGGTCTGTGGTACCCAGGTGGCTTTTCAGGTTGCGTTTTAACATTCCTGGGAGGCATTTGAACGTTAACACTCTGGGGGTATTTACAAATTATAACTATAAGATCGGCGACAACCCGGGTACTCCAGAGCATTCACCAAGTCACTTAAACATATTCTTCGAGGGGTTTTTGAACCCTGCATTTTTTTAAAGTTTCAAACGAGTTTCGCGAAAAACAAGCATGGTCTCGGGTACCCAGGTGGCTTACCAAGTTGAGTATTAACATTCTTCGGAGGCTATTGAACGTTAACACTCTGGGAGTATCTATAAATCATAATTATAAAATCTACGACATCCTGGGTACTCCGGAGCATTCTTTCGGTCACTCAAACATATTCTTCGAGGAATTTTTAAGCCCTGCATTTCTGTAAAGATTCAAGCGAGTTTGATGAAAAACAAGGATGGTCTGGGGTACCCAGATGGCTTACCAGGTTAAGTTTTAACATTCATCGGAGGCATTTTAACGTTAACACTCTGGGGGTATCTAAAAATCATAATTATAAGATCTATGGCACCCGGGTACTCCAGAGCATTCACCAGGTCATTCAAACATATTCTTCAAGGAATTTTTGAACACTGCATTTCTGTAAAGGTTTAAGCGAGTTTTTATGAAAAACAAGGATGGTGTGGGATACCCAGATGGCTTACCAGGTTGCGTTTTAACATTCTTCGGAGGCATTTGAACGTTAACACTCTGGGGGTATCTAGAAATCATACTTGTATGACCTACGACAACGTGGATACTCTAGAGCATTCAGCAGGTCTCTCAAACATATTCTCCGACGAATTTTTAAACCCTGCATTTCCGTAAAGTTTCAAGCGAGTTTCGCGAAAAACAAGCATGGTCTGATTACCCAGGCGCTTACCAGGTGGAGTTTTAATATTCGTTGACGGCATTTGTGCGTTAACACTCTGGGGTTATCTAAATATCATAATTATATGACCTACGACAACGCGGGTACTCCAGAGCATTCACCAGGTCACTCAAACATATTCTTCGAGGAATTTGAAACCCTTCATTTCTGTAAAGTTTCAAGCGAGTTTCGTGAAAATTAAGCATGGTCTGATTACCCAGGCGCTTATCAGGTTGCGTTTTAACATTGTTGGAAGGCATTTGTTCGTTAACACTCGGGGGGTATCTAAAAATCATAATTATAAGATCTATGACAACCCGGATACTCCAGAGCATTCACCAGGTCACTGAAACATATTCTTCGAGGAATTTTTAAACCCTGCATTTCTGTAAAGTTTCAAGCCAGTTTTGTGAAAAACAAGAATGGCCTGTGGTACCCAGGTGGCTTACCAGGTTGCGTTTTAACATTCTTCGAAGGCATTTTAACGTTAACACTCTGGGGGTATCTAAAAATCATACTTATATGACCTACGACAACACGGGTACTCCAGAGCATTCACCAGGTCACTCAAACATATTCTTCGAGGAATTTTTATACCCAGCATTTCTGTAAAGTTTCAAGCGAGTTTCGCGAAAAACAAGGATGGTCTATGGTACCCAGGTGGCTTACCAGGTTGCGTTTTAACATTTTTCGGAGGCATTTGAACGTTAACACTCTGGGGGTATCTAAAATTCACACTTATATGACCTACGACATCACGGGTACTCCAGAGTATTCACCAGGTCAGCCAAACATATTCTTCGAGGAATTTATAAACCCTGTATTTCTGTGAATTTTCAAAGCGAGTTTCATGAGAAACAGGGATGGTCTTGGGTATCCAGGTGGCTTACCAGGTTGAGTTTTAACATTCTTTCGAGGAATTTGAACCTTAACACTCTGGGTGTATCTAAAAATTATAATTATAAGATCTACGACACCCGGGTACTCCAGAGTATTCGCCAGGTCACTTAAACATATTCTTCGACAAATTTTTAAACCCTGCATTTCTGGAAAGGTTCAAGCGAGTTTCACGAACAACAAGGACGGTTTGGAGGACTTGCATCTTGGTGGTGAAAGTGAGAACGTGGTTAGTGTCAGGTGGTGAGAGGATTTACGGAATTTGTGTGGTAGGTGAGAGTGGAGTATGAGGGTGGAAGCCGAGGAGGTAAGTAGGGTTGTGTGGGATGAATTGGGGAGTTAAAAGTAATCTTGAGCGTAGGTGTGAGGTGGGATTTAAGTAAATTGAGGTAGCGAGGTTAGGTTAGCAAGGAATCGGGGAAATTTGTGGCCAGGAGTCTTGGGCCTTCGAGGGTCGAGGGTGGTGCTCCAAAATTTTGGGGAGGGGCCTTAAGTGAGAAAAAGGGGTGTCTGCAAGGGCTGTGAGGAATTGAAAAACAGGGAAAAATGGAAATAAAGGGAAAATTTGGCGGCAATAGAGACAGCATTCTGCAGAGACATCTGGCGGTTGCGGAGGGTATTGCATGGAGAGGTCCCAGTTACCGGCGGCAGAGCGTGAGGTGGGCAGTGATAGTACTGGTAGTGACGTTGACGGGGAGGTAATTTTCCACGTGCCACGATGGCCAACAGTACGTAGCTCGGTGTCTAGTGGCGCGTCAGGGTGAGAGAGAAACAGGGACGGTGGAAACGAAGGAAGAGAGAAGGCGAGGGAGAGAACGTCGAGCGCAAATGACGGGGAGGATCTCTGGAAGAGGAAGAGAGACAGCCAAGAGAACCCGGACAAAAGCGTGGTAGAGAATCCTTTTAAGAAAAGCGTGAAAACAAGTAGGTCACCCCCCCCCCCCCCCCAATGGAGGGAAAGGTGGAGAAGGAGGCTCTCGGTATGCTGATAGGCGTGATCAGGGGGTAGAGGGACGACGTAAGGGGGACTAAGGAGCAGATGGAAGGCGTGAGGGAGGACCTGAGAATTAGAGATGAGAAATGGGCCAAGGAGATGAATGAGCTGAGGGAGACAGTAGAGGTGTTAGAGAGGGAAAGGAAAGAAAAAGAAGTTAAAATAAAGCAGATGGAAGAGGAAATTAGGAGGTGGAAGGAAAGAACGGAAAAATGGCTTGAGAGGATGGAGGGCAGGATGGAAATGGAAGTAGGAGACGGAGGTGGGGGGAGCGAGATTAACGGTATTTGGGAAAGGTTGAGAAATATGATAGCAGAGAAAGTGGGAGAGCGTAGGAGTGAGAAGGAGGAGAGGTCAGATAGGGAAATGTTAAGGGCAATGGAGTTGAGAATGGAGAGAAAAGAGAAAGCAAACAGGAGGAATAATATTGTGGTAAAAGGGTTGAAGCTAAAGAGCGGGGAAGAAAGAGAGGGTGTGGAAGCGCTGCTACAGAGCATAGGGTGGGTTGAAGGCAGGGTAGGGAAAGTTAAGCTGGAGGGGAGAAAGTACAAGGAAGTGGTGGTTGTGGAGATGGAGAGCTGGGAAGAAAAGTTGGGGGTAATGCGAAATAAGTGTAGGATAAAGGATAAGGGGGTTTTCATCGATCACGACTTTACGAGAAAGAAGAGGGATGTGCAGAGAATGCGGAACGACAGGGCTAGAAGGGAGAGGAGTGAAGGGAGATTGGCGAAGGTAGGATATCGGAAACTAAAAATAGACGAGAAAATGTGGATGTGAGATGAGGAGGAAGAGGTGTTGAAGGAAGTTCAGGGGACTTTGTTTCGTGGGCAGTAGGGGGGGGGGTGTAAGGCAGGGTAGAGGAGTAGTGAAGGTTCTGTAGTGGAACGTAGTAAGGTTAAAGAAGAAGAACGAGAAGTTCTAGCGGTATATCTAAGAATTTGATATTGTGGGACTGGTAGAGACGTGGGTAGAAAGAAAAGAATGGGATAGAATAGAGCCAAAGCTGCCAAGGGTGTATAGGTGGAGGCTCCAGGAGGCGGTCAGAGTGAAGAAGAAAAAAAGGGCCAGTGGGGGAATTATAACCGGGGTTAGAGATGGATCAGAGGAAAAATTGCATGGAGAGGAAGAGGGGGAGCGAGAGCAAATGAGGAAAATAAAAATAGGAGGCATAACGTGTAAGTTATGACAGTGTACAATAAGGAGGGGATGGAAAGAATTAAAGAATGGGTGGAAGACCTGCTGCGTGAAAGAGAGGAGGGTATGGTGGTACTGGGTGGGGATTTTAATGCGAGGATGGAGAGCGAAGGGCGACTTTACACGGAAGTGGAGAGCTTCGAGAGGAAATCGAAGGATATGATAATAAATAAGGAGGGGCAGATTCTAAGGGACTGGATGGAGGATAGAGGCTGGGCGGTGGCGAATGGTATGGCAACTGGGGTCGAAGAAGGAGAATACACATACGTAAGTAAGGTGAGGGTCTCGGTGATAGATTAAGTGCTTATGAATATGCAAGGATGGGAGGAGACGACAAAATTCGCAGTTGAGGGGAGGGTGGAATCAGACCATCTGCCCTTGAGTCTGCGGATAAGAGGTGAGGGTGGCGGAAGACAAGGCGGGGAAGAAGTCTCGATAGGGGAGAGGGCGACCTGGACGAGGGAGGCGATAGAGAGGTACCAGGAGGAGCTAGGAAAGGTACGCTTTGGAGGGGAGTCGGTGAAAGAGATATGGGATGACCTGAAAGATAAGGTGAAAGGGTGTGTGCAAAAGAATGTATTTAGAAAGAATACGAAAGGAATGGTGAAGCCGTGTTGGAATGGGGAATGTAAAAAGATGAAAAGGAAGGTGAAGAGGAAGTACAAGAAGTGGAAAGAGCGTAATGCGAAAAGGGAGGAGTACGTAGAAGTGAGGAAGGGGTTTAGAGTGATCTGTAAGAAGAAAGAACAGGAAAAGGAGAAAGAGCTGGAAGAGGAGTTAGCAAATGTTAAGACAGAGGGGGACGTCTGGAAGATAATAAATAGGTTTAGGAAGCATAGGGTGGGGTGTAGCGAGAAGATAGGAAGTGAGGAGTGGAGAGAATTTTTTAAAGAATCATTCCAGGGTTCAGATTCAAGGTAGACGGATGGGGGAAGTAGAAGAACGGGGGAGGCAGAGATGGAGGAGTTGAATGACGAGGAGATAGAGAAGCAGATAAGGAAGTTGAAAAGGTCAAAAGCAGCAGGGCCGGATGATGTAGAGAACGAAGCATGGCTGTTTAGTACACAAGAGGTGAGGGAGAGGCTGAGAGGGATTCCCAGGAGGTTGGAGAGAAGGGTTAATAGTGCCACTGTATAAGAAAGGAGATAGAGATAGGCAGGAAAATTATAGAGGGATCACGCTAATGAATACGGCGTATAAAGTATACGCGATGGTGGTGGGAGAGAGACTGCGGAAGGATGTCGAGGGGAAAGGAATATTGCCGGAGACGCAGGCGGGATTAAGGGCGGGTAGGAGTACTATCGACAATATCTACGTTCTGCAGCACGTGGTGGATAGAGAATTAGCGAGGAAGAGGTCGAAAGTATACGCGTTTTTTGTGGATCTCAAAGGGCGATTCCGTCGGTGGATAGGGGGAGGTTGTGGGAGGCGATGGAAGATAGGGGAGTAAAAAGAGGCCTAATTGAGAGGGTAAGGGAGATATATGAAGAGACCAAAGACAAGGTAAGTGGAGGGGAGGAGATTTCGGAGGGATTCTGGATGGATGGGGGGTTAAGGGAAGGGTGTCCACTTAGCCCAACGCTTTTTGCGATTTCAATTGCGGATATGGAAAGTAAGCTGGAGGCTCGGGTGGCAGGAGGAGTCAGGATAGGAGGGGTTAGAATTTGGTCACTAGCGTATTCAGATGACATAGTGTTGCTGGCAAATAGCGAGGAGGCCTCAAAGGAGATGATGAAGTGGTTGATAAGATACCTGGATAAGAATGGGCTAGAGCTGAATGCGGAAAAGTCCAAAGTATAAGGGAGGAGAGTGGAAGTGGAAGGGAAAGGAGATGCAGGAGGTGAAAGAGTTTGTTTACTTGGGCTTCGTGTTTCGGAGGAATGGGGGAGTAGATGGTACAATAAAAGAGAGAGTGAGGATGGCAAATGTGGTGAAGAGACAGGTGTGGGGTTTGGGAAAGAAGCTATTCGATGATTTTGGACGGAGAATGAAACTGTTTGATTCGCAAGTGATAGGTGTGCTATTGTATGGAGTGGAGGTGTGGGAATGGAAGGGAAGTGAAGAGGTAAATAGAACGCAGGAGAGGTATGTAAAGTGGATCCTGGGGCTGTCAAGGAACACGCCTAAGTATATTGTCAGGAGGGAGATGGGGAGAACGAGTGTAGGGATTCTACCAGGGAGCAGGGCGTGTAAATATGAGGAGAAATTTTTGGAAGAGGGGGGAAGTAGGCTGGTTAGGGAGCGTTGGTGGGAAAAGGAGAACAGGAGAGGGGGTGGGAAGATGGAGGCCGAGAGGGAAAGGTATTTTGGAATAAATGGACTGCAGATGGATGAAGTGAGAAGGATGCACGAGGAAGGAAGGAACGTTTATGACTTGGTTAAGCAAAACGGCATGGAGAGAGAGATGGCAGAAGGGGAAGAGAGAATAAGAGCGTCAAGGTTTAACGGGAACTATGTGTGGATTATGCCAAGGGCAAGAGCGCTTATTAAGAGGATGTGTGAACTGTGTGGAAAGGGGGATGCAAGAGTGGAGCACTGGCTGGAGGAGTGCGTGGAGGTGGAAAGAAGTAAGATAAGCATGGAGGTATTGTTGCATGAAAAGGGGGAAAAAAGGGCAGTAGCATGGATGAAGGGAGTGTTGGGTAAGATGGAGATGAAGAGCAGGAAGGAGGAATGGAGTCGGAAAGATTGAGAATAGGAGAGAAAGTAGATATAAGTAACATGTAAATATTGTAAATAGTAGATAAGTAGTAGGTATTAGAACGAAAACAGAGGTTGGCAAGCGAGGCAATGCGAAAAAGTAGGGACATGCGATCGAGGAGAGGTGAAGTGAGGAAGGCAATGCGATAAGAGCGTGCGGCTTAGAGATAAGGAATGGATGGATGTTAGTTTTTGAAGGTTAGTTTTAAGAAAATTCTGTAAAAATGGAAGTGTAAGCAAGTCAATTTTTTAAGGCCAGCAGGCTGAAAAATAAACGTTTATCTAACAAGGACGGTTTTGCGTACCCAGGTGGCTTACCAGCTTGAGTTTTAACATGCTTCGGAGGCATTTGAACGTTAACACTCTGAGGGTATCTACAAATCATAATTATAAGATCGAAGACAACTCGGGTACTCCAGAGCATTCACCAGATCACTCAAACTTATTTTTTGAGGAATTTTTAATCCCTGCATTTTTGTAAAGGTTCAAGCGAGTTTCGCGAAAAACGAGGATGGTGTGGGGTACCCAGGTGGCTTACCAGGTTGAGTTTTAACATTCTTCGACGGCATTTGAACGTTAACACTCTAGGGGTATTTAAAAATTATAATTATATGACCTACGACAATCCGGGTACTGCAGAGTATTCACCAGAACACTCAAACATATTCTTCGGGGAATTTTAGAACCCTGCATCTCTATAAGGGTTTAAGCGAGTTTCACGAAAAACCAGGATGGTCTGGGGTACCAAGGTGGCTTACCAGGTTGAGTTTTAACATTCGTCGGAGGCTATTTAACGTTAACACTCTGGGGGTATCTATAAATCTTAATTATAAGATCTACGACAACCCGTGTACTCCAGAGCGTTCACCAGGTCACTCAAACATATTCTTTGAGGAATTTTTAAACCCTGCATTTCTGTAAAGTTTCAAGCGAGTTTCGAGAAAAACAAGGATGGTCTGGGGTACCCAGGTGGCTTACCAGGTTGAGTTTTAGCATTCTTCGGAGGCATTCGAACGTTAACACTCTGGGGATATCAAAAAATCATAATTATAAGATCTATGACAACCGGGAGCTCCAGGGCATTCACCAGGTCACTTAAACATATTTTCCGAGGAATTTTTGAACCCTGCCTAATGAGATTCATTTGCCTATATATTCTATTCATTTGTGTAGGCACGGACAGTCGCTAAAGTACTACGAACGGAGACCCATGAAGAACTTCATCTATCGGACGTAGAATGGGAGAGAATTGAACAGTGTTTGGCTTCCCTGGAGCCCTCTAGGATAACAACTCTGTTGCTACAGAAAGAACAACTTCTACCTGGTGATTTCTTAGGTGCATGGCTGAAATGCAAGTTGGAGACTGAGAAGGTTAATACGCCGCACAGTGGGGTCAAATCGGAAAACGAGGTTCAAAATGGCATTTAGAACGCAATTTCGCACCGATTTCAGTTTTCTTTCTTTTTAATAACTCAGAACGTAAGGAACGTAGTAAGGTTAAAGAAGAAGAACGAGAAGTTCTAGCGGTATATCTAAGAATTTGATATTGTGGGACTGGTAGAGACGTGGGTAGAAAGAAAAGAATGGGATAGAATAGAGCTGCGGAAGGATGTCGAGGGGAAAGGAATATTGCCGGAGACGCAGGCGGGATTAAGGGCGGGTAGGAGCACTATCGACAATATCTATCAATATGGAGTGGAGGTGTGGGAATGGAAGGGAAGTGAAGAGGTAAATAGAACGCAGGAGAGGTATGTAAAGTAAGGTTAAATCTCCGGCAGTCAGCCCACAATGAACTTTAAAAAAATGGTGAGAGTAGATTTTTTATTTTGTTGTTTATTTAGTTTTTATGTCAATGCAAGCAACGGAAAAAATGTCGATTTTTTTAATTTTATTTTTTATCTTCGAGATAAAATTTTTCTTATACGTCTTGTGCCTTGAGTTCAATGCACAAGGGTATGGACAAGATAAAAAAAAATTTAACTCGCATAGTTAATTGTTATAAACAAATTGTGTTAAGAAATAATCAACATTAGAGGTTATTCGCCTTTAAAATATATTTCTGCCCTGCAATCGCTATCTTTTATCGCTGGAATAATGTGTCGACAGTAAAATTTAAGATTACTTGTTCTTTGTTTATTTTACAAACAAATTATATAAACAAATGCACATTTTGGGCGATTTTGAGCGAAAAGAAATCATTTTTTCTCCTCACCTTTCTGAAATTACATTGCCGATGATTTTTTCTAAACAAAAGTTTCCAGCCCATCAATATTTGTTCATTTTATAAACAAATTATATACAAAAATGCACATTTTTCGGTATTTTAGGTGAAAATAAACCGCTTTTTCTTCTGTATTTGCTAAAATTATATTGGCAATAACGTTTTCTGGAAACTTTTTTTCCGCCCATCAATATTGGTTTATTTTATAAACAATGTATATAAACAAATGTACATTTTTGGTGTTTTTGAGCAAAGAGAAATAATTTTTTCTTCTGACCTTGCTAAAATTACATAGCCAATGATTTTTTCTGAAAAAAAGTGTAGCCCATCAATAATTGTTTATTTTATGAACAAATTATATAAACAAATGCACATTTTAGGGTATTTTAGGTGAAAATAAACCGTTTTTTCTTCTGTATTTGCTCAAATCATTTTGGCAATAACGTTTTCTAGGAACATTTTTCCCACTCATCAATATTGGTTTATTTTCCCTGGCGGACCGAACGAACGGAGCGGATACGCTACAGCGTATCCTTATAGTATCCACATCGTATCCTCTCCGTATCATGCAAGAAAAACTCACTAAAAAAGGAAGATGAACATTTCACTTGTTAAAATTCGGATTCTACGTAAAATTTTGCGTTGAAAGGTCACGGAGTAATCGCAATAGTTTTTCTTGCAACATTAAAAACTTTAAAAAAATATAATACTTATCGATAACGTGGGCTGAAGGCGACTTCACACGCATCGTCGACGGATAAGGCCTATGAACTGCTACTGAATGACGATGCGTTTGAAGTCGCCTTCAGCGCACGTCATCGATAAGTATTATATTTATTAAAAGTTTTTAATGTTGCAAGAAAAACTATTGCGATTACTCTGTGACCTTTTAACTCAAAATTTCAAGTAGAATCCGAATTTCAACAAGTGAAATGTTAATCTTTCTTTTTTAATGAGTTTTTCTTGCATGATACGGAGAGGATACGATGTGGATACTATTAGGATACGCTGTAGCGTATCCGCTCCGTTCGTTCGGTCCGCCAGGGTTATGAACGATTTATATAAACAACTGTATATTTTTTGTGCTTTTAAGCGAAAAGAAATAATTTTTTCTTCTGACCTTGCTGAAATTACATTGCCAATGATTTTTTCTGAAAAAAAGTTTATAACCCATTAATATTTGTATATTTTATAAACAAATTATATAAACAAATGCACATTTTAGGCTATTTTAGGTGAAAATAAAACGTTTTTTCTTCTGACCTAGTTAAAATTATATTGCCAATGCCAATAATTTTTTCTGAAAAACTTGTTGCCACCCATCAATATTTGTTTATTTTATGAACAAATTATATTAAAATGCCAGTGATATTGTGTGATGAAGTTTGATTACCAAATGAAATCTATGAAATTTGTAACAAATGATGTAAGTGTATACAAATTTTAGTAATTTGAAAACAAAGAGAAAAAATTCAAATCACATAGTACATTTGTTTATATGATTTGCTTATAAAATAAACAAATGTTGATGAGTGCGGAAAAAGTTTTCAGAAAACGTTATTGCCAATATAATTTTAGCAAAGACAGAAAAAAACGGCTTATATCCACCTAATATACCCTAAAATGTGCATTTTTTTATATAATTTGTTTATAAAATAAACAAATATTGATGGGTTATAAGCTTTTTCCAAGAAAAAATCATTGGCAATGTAATTCCGGCACGGTCAGAAGAAAAAACTATTTCTTTTCGCTTAAGATCGCCCAAAATGAACATTTGTTCATATAATTTGTTCATAAAGTAAAACAAATATTGCTAGGTGGGAAGAAAGTTTCCAGGAAACGTTATTGCCAAATTAAGTTTAGCAAAGACAGAAGAAAAAACGGTTTCTTTTCACGTAAAATAACCTAACATGTGCATTTGTTTATATAATTTGTTTATAAAATGTACAAATATTGATGGGTTATAAGCTTTTTTCCAGAAAAAATCATTGGCAATGTAATTCCGGCAAGGTCAGAAGAAAAAACTATTTCTTTTCCCTTAAGATCGCCCAAAATGAACATTTGTTTATATAATTTGTTCATAAAATAAACAAATGACGAGTAATCTTGAATTTTCATGTTGACGTATCATTCTAACGATGAAAGCTAGCGATTACAGGGCAAAAACATACTTTAAAGGCGAATAACCTCTAATGTTGATTATTTGTTGACAAAATTTGTTTATAAAAATTAACTGTGCAAGTTAACAATTTGTTTACCTTGCCCATACCCGTGTGCATCAAACCCAATGGACGAAACGTATAAGAAAAATTTTATCTAGAAGATAAAAAATTAAAATTAAAAAATCGACATTTTTGCCGTTGTTTCCATTAACATAAAAATTGAATAAACAAAAAAATGAAAAATCTACTCTCACCATTTTTTGAAGAATTTAGTTCTGATTTATATAAAAAAAAAAGAAAACTGAAATCGGTACAAAATTGCGTTCTAAATGTCATTTTGAATCTCGATTTCCGATTTCCCCCACTGTGCGCCGTTTGCTCGTGCTCTTTTTTATGCAATGGAATCGAGAGAATCACAATTACTGGACAACGCCGCTTTACTGGCAGCACGAAATAAGCTGAAGCGAATATGGCTGAAGCATCACTCAAAGCAACAGGAAACATCAGACGTCACTGATGAAGTTTAATCACAGGAGGCATTACTTCTTTCAAATATTTTTGTTCTAATTAAATAAATTGAATTATCTGAACTCTTTTCTCTAATAGTTATAGTATAAAATATGATTGGTATCAGATTCTGCAAGGAGAGGAAGAAGCAGATGAAGTGGAAGAAATGTTGAAATCATACGATCAGGAAAGGCATACTAAAAGAAAGGAGAAAGACACATCTCACTACATTGAACCGCTTCTCCTTAATCTTTAGGACCACTCCTGAATTGGATGGAAAGTCCAACATTTTAAGTTTTTGGAGGGAAAATAAAATGACTATGCCAGAGCTCTACGAACTGCTGATGATCGCTCAAGCGGTTCCCATGAAGCAGGTCAGCGTCGAGAGGCTCTTTTCCGGAATGAAGTTTATCTTCTCGGATTTGAGAAGCAAACTGTCCCCGGACATGCTTGAAGATGTTTTATTTGTACGGTGTAATGGCTTATATAAGAAACAATCAAAAACAATGAACGAGGCAAAAACTAGTGCAAAAAGACCAACGCCACAAGCAACGCTGAATGACTTACATAATATTCTATTTTCAATGATTTACTTCAATTTGCGCAAAAAACTGTCTTTGTTCTTCACTGTTAATGTTAAAATTCTTTCATTTCATTAAATTTAAGAAATCGCAACTGAACAATATTTAAATTGTTATAGACTTGATATACCATATAATAAATATACTGATTAGTTATTATAAAAAGCCATACTCTATTTTGAGCTACAAAAAGTCATTATGCAACTTTTAAGTATAATAATCAAATTAAGTATGTGGCGATATTATTTGTGAGCAGACTTGAATTTACTCAAATTTGTATCGAATTTTAATCACCCTTGAATTTTTGGAAATGAGTTTTCCCCTTTGCGAGGATAAGGGGATTAAAAATTTCTCTAAGAATATGTATGAGTGACCTGGTAAATTCTCTGCAACAGCCAAATAGTCGTAATCCTCGTTATTACCACTTTCAAATAGCTCCGGACAGCAAATGTTGAAATGCCTCTAAAGAATGTTAAAACTCGACTCGGTGAGCCACCTGGGTACCCCAAACCATCCTTGTTCTTTGTGCAACTTGCTTGAACCTTTACTGAAATGCAGGGTTTGAAAATTCCTCGAACAATATGTTTGAGTGACCTGGTGAATGCTCTGGAGTACTATGGCTGTCGTAGGTCATATAATTATGATTGTTAAATATTCACAGAGTGGTAACGTTCATTTGCCTCCTAAGAATGTTAAAACTCAAACTGGTAAGCGACCTGGGTACCCAAGACCATCCTTGTTCTTCGTGAAACTCGCTTGAACCTTTACAGAAATGTAAGGTTTAAAAATTCCTCGAAGAATATGTTTGAGTGACCTGGTGAATGCTCTGGAGTACCATGTCTGTCGTAGGTCATATAATTATGATTCTTAGATATTCACAGCGTGGTAACGTTCAATTGCCTCCGATGAATGTTAAAACTCAACCTGGTAAGCGACCTGGGTACCCCAGAACTTCCTTGTTTTTCGTGAAACTCGCTCAAACCTTTACAGATATGCAAGGCTTAAAAATTCGTCGAAGAATATGCTTGAGTGACCTGGTGAATGCTCTGGAGTACCCGGGTTGTCGTAGGTCTTATAATTATGATTCTTAGATACCCCCGGAGTGTTAACGTTGAATTGCCTCCGATGAATGTTAAAACTCAACCTGGTAAGCGACCTCGGTACCCCAGACCATCCTTGTTCTTCGTGAAACTCGCTTGAACCTTTACAGAAATGCGGGGTTTGAAAATTCCTCGAAGAATATGTTTGAGTAACCTGGTGAATGCTCTGGAGTACCCGGGTTGACGTAGATCTTATAATTATGATTCTTAAATACCCCAGAGTGTTAACGTTCAAATGCCTCCGATGAATGTTAAAACTCAACCCTGTAAGTCACCTGGGTACCCCAGGCCTTCCTTGTTTTTCGTGAAACTCGCTTGGACCTTTACAGAAATGCAGGGCTTAAAAATTCCTCGAAGTATATGTTTAAGTGACCTGGTGAATGCTCTGGAGTTTCCGGGTTGTCTTATAATTATGATTCTTAAAAACCCCCAGAGTGTTAACGTCCAAGTGCCTCCGAAGAATGTTAAAACTTAACCTGGTAAGCCAGTTGGGAACCCCAGACCTTCTTTGTTTTCCGTGAAACTCGCTTGAACCTTTACAGATATGCAGGGCTCAAAAATTCCTCGAAGTATATGTTTGAGTGACCTGGTGAATGCTCTGGAGTACCCGGGTTGTCGCAGATCTTATAATTATGATTCTTAGATACCCCCAGAGTCTTAACGTCCAAATGCCTCCGAAGAATGTTAAAACTCAACCTAGGCAGTCACCTGGGAAACTCATACCATCCTTGTTTTTCGCGAAACTCGCTTGAACCTTTACAGAAATGCAGGGTTTAAAAATTCCTTGAATATGTTTGAGCGACCTGGTGAATGCTCTGGAGTTTTCTTCGAGGAATTTTCTAAATCCTGCATTTCTGTAAAGGTTCAAGCGAGTTTGACGAAAAACAAGGATGGTCTGGGGTACCGTGATCGCTTACCAGGTTGAGTTTTAACATTCTTCAAAGGAATTTAAACGTTAGCACTCTGGGGGTATCTGAAAATAATAATTATAAGACCTACGACAACTTGGGAACTCCAGCGTTTTACCTTTCGCAGGAACGTAGGGTCTCCAAATTCCTCGAAGAATAAGTTTGAGTGTCCTGGTGAATTCTGGGGCGCACCTGGATTATCGAAATTCTTAGCACCTGGATTGTTTTGTATATTTTAAAATTCCTATAAGAATATGCTTGAGGGACGTGGTGAATCCTCTGGAGCGCCAGAGTGGCCCCAGACCTTGTAAGAAGGAACTCCGATCCTTAAGGGATGGTTAAGAGTCAACCATATCCGAAGAAACTTTAATCTTAATATGGTAAAGTCTTATTGAGTTACTGGTATAATTTAGGTTTTCATGTATTGTTTAGTTATTTAAATAACATTAAAACCCATGAACGGCTAGCGGTACCGTATGGTACTACACGTTTATTCTCTTTCCAATTAAGGCATAGGCTTTGGACCCACTCCGTCGGCTTGCGGGTTCGATTCCCGCCTCGCACTCTGGAAGAGCCTCGGTGGCCCATGCGGTGAACACTTGCCTAGCAAGGGAGTTGCTCATCTCCGGAGAGTCGTGGGACCGGTTCCTCTAGAGAAAAAGGTTCTCTAAGTACTTAAGGCTGTTGCTCTTGGCGGTTCGGAACCCACCTTAAACTGTAGGTCCCCCTCCCATCACCAAGTAAGTGTGTGTGGGGGGGGGGGGGTATAAAGGAATAGGGAAGAGATACAAGAAAAATGTAAACCCTTAGGGGACACATCAGAAGCTTCCATTCCAATTCCAAGTAATTTGTTGTATCAGTAAATTAGCTAATCAGTTTAAGTTACTTGATGTAATATAGCTAAAACATCTAAAAGGAGTTGAAAATCCGCGACAGAGAAAAAATTCCGCCGCTGATGGGTTAACTGATCGATATTCTTTATGTTACAACTGTTACATAACATAACGAAACAGAAGTAATGCTGACATTGGTTTCCCTTCACGATAACGATAACTGAAATAACGAAACTTTTGTTGTGTTCAAATATAACATAACGCAACGTAACGAAAGTTTCGTTTGGATTAATTTTGTATCAAAAACATGTAATTTATTAAATAAATTACTCAGAATATTTGCGGTACAGAACAATTGAAATTAAATGAGAGTTAAGCTGTTCAGATTCTTCCACAACTTCTAATATCCTACGGATATTAGTATTTTCACTTGTTAATTCGTCACCCTCTGTCCCACTATCACTTGCACTTGAAAGATTCATCATTTTTATTTAAAATTCATCTCTGGTTGAAAATGTAACTACTTTGTTGGATATCTATTTATCTTTTTTTGGTGAAAGTTAAACTATTTCTTTGAAAATTGATATTTTGCATTTAAAAATTAAACTATTTGTTTAATTGTTCTTTTTCATTGAATGTTTTTTGGTTGCAAATTTTTTTTTTTCTAATTAAAATATAACTATTATTCCAGTTAAATGTTCCATAATTTCAGTTAAAAATTCATCTCTTTTTTTTAAACATTTTTTTTTAATTTATTCATTTAATTTTTGGTATTAAATGATCTTTTTAGTTTGAAATTCGTCTTTTAGTAGAAATTCCTCTTCTTGGTCGAAAATTAAATTATTCTAGTTCAAGATTCATCATTTTAGTCAAAAATTTATCTGTCTGGTTTAAAATTCAACTATTTCAGTTAAATATTTACAATTTTATTTGAAAATTCATCCCTTGGTTTGTTTGGTTGAGCATTAATTTTTTTAATTTGAAATTTAATTATTCAAGTTTTGGTTGATCTTTTTTAGTGAAAAATTATTTTTTTGCTTGAAAATTCAACTATTTCAGTTCAATATTCATTGTTTAAGTTGAAAACTCTTATGTTTGGTTCAAAATTCATTTTTTCACTAAAAATGTTATTATTCCATTTTCGGTTGAAAATTATTATTTTTTTAGTTCAAAATTCAACTATTTGGTTGAAAATTTGCATTCTTTAATTAAAAATTCAACTATTTTGTCAAAAATTCATGTATTTTGTTGAAAAATTGTATTTTTCTTTTGTACAAAATTATTATTTTCATTTGAAAGTTAATCTTCTGGTTAAAAATGCATCTTTTTAGTTGAAAATTTAAGTTTTCCAGTTAAATATTAATATAAATTAATTTTTTTAATTGAAAGTTTAACTATTTCATTTTATTGTGGAAAATTGATATTTTTAGTGGAAAATTTGAGTATTTTTTAAAAATGGATTAATATCAATGTTTTGCTATATTTTGTTGAAGGATGTTCAGACTGAACGTCAGGAAGTAAAATAAATATTTGCATTTTGCGGCAAATACGAATTTGTTACTTTTAATTGGCCGGGAAAATTGAAAAACTTGACCGGGAATTTTAAATTGTCCGCCGAATCGCCACTTTGAAAATGGCTGTGCTTGGGGAAGGAAAACTAGTTTTTGCGATGATTCCTGTATGTATTTAATACAATTTTGAACTATTTCACCTGTAAATACCACAATTTTTAATTTTTAAATTAAAAAATAGTCTAATCCGTAACAGTTTTTGAGTAGTTATATCTCCAAGTCTATTTCTGTCAATTATTATTGTTAATTTATCCAACTTTTTAATTATATAAATCCTTCTGAACAATCTAATATTATACCTACAATTTATTTAGTCTGAGTTTCAAAATATTGGCGCCATCCTACGTTCTAATGATTCCAATCTTTTCAATTGGGTATCCATTATTCTGAATTAGAGGTTAAGTTGTCACTACTTTCACTACTTTCAAACCAAAAAATGTCAACAATATGAATTTAAAAAGAAGTAAATAAAAGTTTTACAGTAATATACCCGCTAAATCAAACTACTACTGCCTATACTTGATAAAGACATTATATCACTGTCACATCGTAAGGTCCCTGGCGGACCGGCCGAACGCAAACATTACGCTACAGCGTAACGGTAAAGTAATGGTAAGGTAATGCTAAAGTAATATGGCATTATAATTAATAAAGGAAACAAAATTAATATGTAAATTGTTGCAATTATAATAAAACGTTAAAATTTACATTAAATGGTCATGCCGTAATTGCAACAAGTTGCTTTCTCAGCGTTAAAAAATAAAAAAAACAAAGTGGCTGTCATTCAAGTCGGGTCCCTGCAGACTGGCAACCCACTTGAAGCCACGTTAGCGGGTTGCCAGTATGCAGGGGCCCGACTGCAATGACGGTCACTATGTTGTTTTATTTTTTAATGCTGCAAAAGCCACTTGTTGCAATTGCGGCATGACCGTTGAACGTAAATTTCAACGTTTTATTATAATTGCAACAGTTTACATATTAATTTTGTTTCCTTTATTAATTATAATCCCGGTAAGAAGGTGCAAATTGAATTTGATTAATTTGCGAACAAATATCGTCGAATTTCAAACGTTTTGAATACCTTATCAATTCCGTTTTTGAAATATACATTTTAATTTCTTTTATCGTGATTGAATTGTGTCACATTTCAATCTCATTTAATGTGATGAATATTTCAGCTAACAAATGTATACATTTTAATTATAATTGGAAGATAAAAATTGAAATCAAGTTAATACTGTTTGATACCGTAAGCCAAAGTCGAATATTGAAGACAATTTAATTCTCTTTGGCGAGTGATAATTGGGAGCAAACCAATGCCATCGAATTACGTCTGGCGACCGCGAAAATTGATGTCAATTTTATACCATCTGGCACGTATAAATTGCGAACAAATAAATGCTATTCAATTCGAAACAGAAAACTCGGAAACTGAGATCAATTTAATACCGTCTGGCAAGTACAAATTGTGAACAAATGAATTTTATTCAATTCGATACAGAAAAGTCGGAAATTGACACCAGTTTAATACCAGGTGGCAAGTACAAATTGCAAACAAATGAATTTTATTTAATTCGACACAGAAAACTCGGAAATTGAGACCAATTCAATACCATCTGGCAATTACAAATTGCGAACAGATGAATATTTCTTAATTCGATACAGAAAACTCGGAATTTGAAGTCAATTTAATCACTCTTGTATGGTTCAAAATTAGAGAAACTTAAAATTTGATGTCAATTTAATACGTTCTGATGAGTGAATTTTAAAATTAGTTTCTTCAGATTTATTTTAAATAATGTCAATAAAGTAAGATAAAATAGTCTTTTTGCGGGCTCTAGTCGCTTTGCGGGCACATTCTCATCGCGCACTCGATAATATATTTACCTCGCGCTTCGCGCTCGATGATGTATGTACACACTTTTTTGAAGTCCAAAGAAAAACGCTTAAGAACCAGTTTTGGTTTAATTTACTGAAAATGCTGCCAGCAATCGAAAATTCCGTTTCTGGTCAAACAGTGTTTCTTTTATTCATGGAGAACTATATTTAAATTTTTCTACATAAAAAAATGTAAAAATTTGATTTTTCGTTTATTTTGTAATGTCATTTTTTACCATTAAAACAAAAACTACGCTTCCTAGAAAAAAATCATTAACAACAAATTTGTCAAAATTTAAATTTTGGATTTTTCAAAAAAAAATCAAAAAGTTGTTATGATAATCTTGTAGGGGTTGCAAAAAGCAACGTTTTTCTCTCTATGACTTTTTTTCATGTCGTACGTTGTTTGCCTTAAAATGTTGATTTCATTTAGTTTTTTTTTTATTTTGAAAATGCTATAACTCTGATAGTTTTCTTTTTATCGGAAAAAGTTGTGAAGATAAATTGTTCAGATTTTTGAGTACTGTGAATTGCCGTACATAGAATTTCGATGTTTCGAGAACAAAAATGATTTCAAAAATTTGAAAATACTCTAACTTTTTGAATTTTCATCAAAAATAGCTGGCTAATGAACTTGTTCTTTTTTGGGGGGCTTGAAGAAATGTACCAAAGCTCAATCCAATCTGATCATTTTTTCGAAAGTTATCGTGCCTACAGACAGACAACTTGGTACAAATTGTTTTTTCTAGCTCCGGGGGCCTCAAAACGTGGAGATTTGATGAAAACCGACAAAGTCAAATTTTACATAAAACCAATACATTCTCATTAGGATGAGAATGTAATAATGCAATTAATGGAAATGAATTTCACCAATCAATATTAATTTTGAAATAATAACAATTATTATGTTTAATCTAATCGAAATGTATATAATTAACTTACCTTTATGTACGATATAAAACTGTAATTAAAAGTTAGTAATGAAGCATACATATTCAATTTCTTTAAATAAATTACTTACAGTACTTCATATAAACGTAAAACTGCATAAATAATATTTTATAAATAACAAAAATAAAAGAAAAATATAATTCGCAATCGGGAAAAAGGTGATAAAAAAAGTAAGCATAATTGAATAAAGTAAAAACAATTTTTATTACACACTACTGTGCTTCAATGTTGTACAGTATATTATACAGACATACTGCTTTTGTTTAAAATATAGACCCACTATCTTTGACTTGATTTCTGCTAGGTCAATGGGTGAAAGTTCCACATTTCCAGTGACCTCCCAGATGTGGTGAACTTTCACGTCCCCAACAAAAAAAGGTTTGAGGATCAATACTTTTAGCTCAATCGAACACTTAACATTAGGTATAACTTTTATTCCAGTAATTTGAGCGATTTTACCATTTTTTAACTGAACAATGGTGTCGTTAAATTTCTTAGACCTAAGATATTTGGTACTGCTATAGACCTGATTGCCAAACAGACATCTCGCAAACTCTTGTTCTGTTTCAAACTTGTTTTTCGGATTTGGCCCGAAGAAAGTAACATTTTCAAATTGAAGCGCAGATTTAGTTTCAGTTTTTGTACTGAAGAGATTTTCACAGAATGTATTTACAATTTTTGAGCGATTAGGATCTTTGGGTTGACACTGATAAGATAGACGGATGAGTGAATTTTCTGACATTTGTTTTTCAACGCTTTTTGGACCATTTACCGTGTCTTTTAAAGAATGAATGTTGTGTTCAAAAGGAAACGCCGATGTTGCCCAGAGAGGACCTGACATTCTGACAGAATGAACAGCGTGCAAGAGAATGTCCCAGCAAAAAAGAACGCATTGATACGAATTGAATTGTAAAGACTGAGACATCCTGAGAATCCCGCTTTGCGACAATGACGCAATGGACCAGTCTGTCAATTCGTGTAAATCCGAGAAGATGAGTTTCAACTTTGAATATTTCTATACGTGCAAATACAGCGCTCAAGTTTGACGTCAGCGAATTCTATTCAATGCGTCAGCACGAATTTGTTTCGATGTTTGCTATTGCGTTTCAATCCGAGTGATTTAAAATCGAACTTTAATTCGCCTGGATCCGTCAACGCGTGAAACGCTTCAACATTGGTCAATGCGCCTTAATCCGTGAGAGTTAAGGTCTCCCTTGAATGCGTCTGAATTCGACAGCACGCAAACTTTTTAACATTGATCAATGCGTCTCAATTCGTGACAGTTAAAGTCTCCCTCCAATGCGTCTGAATCCGTGAACGCGCAAACGCTTTAACATTGGTCAGTGCGTCTTAATCCGTTAAATTAAAGTCTCCCTCCAATGCGTCTGAATTCGTCAGTGCAAACTGAAGTAAATTTTACTTTTTACTTAATAAATGAAAATAATAGAATAATAATAGTTTTATAATAATCGGAATGTTAATAAAATAATAATTGGAGTTTCATACGAATTATTAAAAATTCTCCTTTTTAATACTTAACAATTTTTTGTTTTTAAGTTAAACATAATTACTAACAATTCTATTTCAAATATGTTTATTTATTGCCGAAGTGATACAAAAGTGTCAACTTGGGTTTTTCCTTTTTTTTGCATAGAAAGAAAGGTTTTGTTAAGGGGTGAAACCACTCTAATGAATACGAACCTTTTATTCATACAAAGTTTAAAATTTTTCAAATTTAATGTATAAAACAACTTTAAGTAATGAAAATCCAAATAAGGTTTTCAACAACAATGATTGCGTGACTTTCGAGAAATTTCGTTACACCACTTTTTTTTTAGATAGATTCTTAAATATTTGAGCTGATAAATATGCTCAAGATTATTCTGCAATTAAATTTCGTTGATTCTAATATTTTAAGAGTACTATTTTATTAATTCTTGTTCGAAATTGCATTTATTTTAAGGCTGCGCCTAGTATTCCCGAACAAATAGGGGAGGTGAAAAAGCAGATGTATGATTCTTTCCCAAATTTCGGGACGACTGGCCAAACCTATGGAAAATATTTGAATACGACTTTGAACGAATACGAATTTTGATTCGTAAATGTAGCCAACATAAGACAGCTGCGCATGCGTGTTATATGAGAAGTCACTTTTTACTATTTTTGATCTGGTTTGGGTTCATAGGACAAATATATTAAGCACAAATAAATAAATTATTACTTTTTTACATAATAATTATACTTTAACGAAAGAAATAACACAAACCTCTTGCGTGTTTACTGTATAACGTTAGAAATGGCAAAGACATAACCTCAAAATACTGAATCAAAACAATCAGATTATTGCACAAAAACAGCATGTGACGTCAGATTGAATTTGAAAGTGATATTGAAAAGTCTCTTATCACCTTAAGGTAATTTTTATTGTTCTCCTTTAAATATTCAGTAAAAGTTTCGTAAGAAAAAATCGGTTGGCAAACATGATTGCGACAAAGACGAGCGACGCGCAGGCTTTTGGAGGGAGACGTTGCAAAGATGGCGACAATCTGTGTTATTAACGTGTGAATGTAACAACGCCGGGCTGTTTTGCATCGAAAATAATTAAAATAACACAAGATTTTCATATTCCAATTACACCTGAAAGTATCCTTCCATCGAATGTGATCCTGTGGAGAGTTCGCGAGTGTATCAGACAAGAGTGAAGAATACGAGTACAAAATGTCTAAAACTGACGAAAACGTGTCCCCCGGGGACACTGGGGAAAACTCCAATGATTCTTCGGCGGAAACATCGTCTTCGAGAGGTGGAGGAGACTTCGAAACAAAGATCGAGACCGACAGAAGCAAGCGTTTTGATTATCTGCTGAAGCAGACCGAGATTTTCTCGCATTTTATGACAAATAACCAGAAGGACAAGAGTCCTTCGAAAGTTAAAGCAGGCAGACCCAGAAAGCAACCTGAGGCCGGACTCCCTCCTCCGAAGACACCTGCAGCTGGAGGGTCATCAGCGAAAGATGCCGCGGATCACAGACATAGTAAAACCGAAGAAGAGGAAGATGAAGAACTGCTTGCTGAAAGCAATGTCACCGTCGCGCCTACGACTCGCTTCGAGGCCTCGCCAAATTACATCAAGTCTGGAGAATTACGAGATTATCAAATTCGTGGGTTGAACTGGATGATTTCTCTCTACGAGAATGGAATCAACGGCATCCTGGCTGATGAGATGGGTCTGGGAAAAACACTTCAGACTATATCTTTACTTGGGTATGTCAAATTTTGTTTAGCTGTCTTTACCAGGGATCCATCCGAAACTTTCGTTACGTTACTTTATCCAAAAGGTACCGATTTTTTTTGTTTCCTTGTCATTACATTTTGACAGATTGAAACAAAATTAAAAATGAAATTTTTATAACGTCATATTTTACACGTCTGGCTTTTAATATTTACATAAGGCGCATAAGAATTCGAATAAATTATTTTTTATGATTACGCGTAATTAAAAAATTTCGTTACAATGTCTGTACATATTTTGAGTAACGTAACCTAAACTTGAGTGAATATAGTTAGTTTTGGCAGTATAGGAACATAACAAAAATCACGAAAGTATTTTATTTCGTTTCGGTCGGGTCCCTGATTTTTACCCATATTATTGTGTATTATTTTGAAATATATTATGGAATGTTTTCAAATAAGGAAGTGTCTACGAGTACCGAAAAAAACAAGCTATACGTACCGAAATTTCGGTACAAATAGCCCCTTTTCCAACTCCCCTTATTTGTACCGAAAAAATCCAGCTATTTGTACCGAAATTTCGGTACACACAGCCACGGCCTTCAAATAATTTTGCTTATTCATTTATTTGATTGATTCAACTTCAATTCATCAAAGCACAATTATTCAATTCTCTCAGCAATTACAGTCTCACTATGGATACAAAATAAACCTGTATCGTTAAGATTCAAATGTTTGTTGACATAATAAATAAATTGCGAAATACTAGACATTTTAAAATGTGTTTGCACTCATTTGAAACGTAAACTTCAGTGGAATTTTGATCGTTCAGAACCTCATATCAATAATTAATATTGTTTATGCGATTAGAAAATATTTAAAAATTGGCCACGATTCCAATTCGAAATTGCACGATTTTAAGACAATCAAATTCAAAATCTTGAATCTTTATTGCTTTAGTGTTTGAAATTGAAACTTTAATTATTCGGAAGAGTTTTGAACTCAGAATTCTTAAGATTTGAATACGAGATAAACTAGATTAGTTTTTCAGGTCTCAAAAAAATTGTCGAGATAACGGCGTTCACATTTTTTAATCTTGAAAAAGCTCAGAATTATTGAATTTAAATGAAGCATTCCAAAGTTGCGCAATTTAAATTGCGACTTAGATATTGTTATTATCGTCGCCATATTATAAGCTTAATATTTAATTTTGTCTTTGTTTACAGACTATTAATTACGTTTCTAATTTTAGATTAATTTTTTTATGGAAACATTGAAAAACTTTGCCATTTGTTAGAATATTTTAACAGAGTCCTCGATTTAAAATCATCCAGCTTGCTTAAATTTGTTTTAGAAATTGTAATATTAAATGATTAAATAACGATGGGTGGCTCGAAAACACTTTTTTTTTAAGGGTAACGATCCCCCCCCCCCCTCCCATTTTGTTCCAAATCCGAAAAAAGGAAATCCTTAATTTTTGTTTTTCCGATTTTAACTGCTGCCGGTTTTGACTTGAAGTTTCCCATGTAAAATGCATGGGGAAAATACACTTTTTCAGTTTTTGAAATAATTTTTTAGGGTTTGAAAAAATGTGACGGGAAATTATGGAGGCTTGTAGTTGTAGAGAATTATCCAACGAATAATTTCATTTAATTTCATTTAAAATTAAAAATGTGGCTACACTACCAAATAGAGCTCACAGAAAATATAAAATATTACGAAATTTAAAAATAAATTTTTTGCGCTGTAACAAAGTTTTTGAAAATGTGCCAAAACATGTTTTTTTTTTATTTAGTCATCTGCCCACATTTAAAAAAAAAGTTCAATATGTCGAACCTGAAATTTATGCAGCTTGAACAAAACAAATCATTTTATTATTTTGCTTTTTTCGGGAAAAAATTGTTGTCAAGCTGAAGAGATGTCAGGTTCGAATCAATCTAAGGAACAAGTGTTTATACATTTTCCAAAAAATCCAAAAAAAGCAAAATTTTTGTTTTGCATTTTTGAATGTTTAAATTGTACATTTGAAAAAGAGAACAGAAGATATTAATCGATTTCAAATTTTTTTTCTTCATTTCTTTGGATGTCGGTCCACAAATTGTTATTCCTCAGCTTAAACGAATCCGTTAATTTTAGCATTTTTACTTCGCTCTACTAAAGTGTATTTTTAAATTCACATTGAAAGTATTAATTATAGTAAGGAAGAAATGACAAATTTTAGAAAGAAATATTTATGGAGACGATGTTAAACATATAACAATTGTGCATTCAACTAATTTTATTCTGTTCTCGGACTTTTGTATATCACTGAATGGATTTCCAACGACCTAAGTATATCCAATTTTTAAAAATAAATTCTTCAATGGCAGAAATCATTGCAAAATAATTGAAAATTATTTGAAAATATAACTTTTTTTATAAAAAGATTGTTTGTTTTTTTGAACATATAAAAATAAATGTTTAATCTTTCCCCTATTTTCCCCTTTTTTGTGAGAAAATTACCCTATTTCCCGTTTTTTGAGCTCCTTTCTCGCTGTGATCCCTGAAAATAGTATAACGATCTCCAAAGAAGGGAATAACGTAACAATGATTTAATGACAGCTTCAGATATTATTGACTTATTTTTTAGATTTTTATCGATGGTGGTTAATGTCGAAGAAACATATGGATGGGTTAGCTGCGGACATGGAAAGTGACAGTTGTCCACCCAAAAAAGATCTAGAAATTGGTTATTAATCATTTTTTGATAAGACGCGTAGTTTTTGTTTAATCGTGAAAAATAAAATTACATAAAACAAAAAGACACAAGGTACAATAGAATGTTTAATAACAAAATTGTTTCCCAATTAGATCTGAAAACTTGCTTTTAAACTTTCTTTCTCACGAGACTCGTGATAAGAATGTGTTCGTTAGAGCCGAAGGAGCTTTAACAAAAGAGAATTCGCAACTATTAAACTTCAGTTTTTGATAGTTTGACCTATGATTTCAAAAAACCGTGATTATGCATTAAATATACAGAAATTCGTATAACTAATTTTGATTTTTTCTGTAGCAATCCATAAAGCTACAATGGAGGCTCCTTCTACTTCGCAAGGAGGCGGACATTTTCCAGCAGTTGGATAAATAACAGAAGACAACTCTCAGGTGAGAGTATTCTTTCATATGAGACGATTTTTCGTTTACTCGTCAAATCGCGTCAATCGTTACTCTCAATGTCGTATTGTGACTTATGAAACGTTTAACTTTTATTCACATGAAGTTTGCTTTCTGCTTTGTGTACTACAGTTTTTACGTCACTTCCTAATGTTTGAAATTACAAAAATAACTCAGGCTTCAAACTTTCATTTTATAGATTCATATTGGAAGAGGGCTTTACCTGTCAATGCAGGCATAGAGTTTAGCTCTAAATGTGCCAAACACCAGAAAAGTTACTTTCGCAAAAAATATTCTGGTAGCCCTCTGCGGATACGACTACTTGACTAGAACAACGATTTCCGGAAGGGGAAGTAACCGCAATCGGCAAACAAAAATGCCCGAGGAACAACTGGATCCTCTAATCCTGCTAGCAGTTAGAGGTAATATTAAATAATTTGTCAATTGCATATTTTTTTCTAGACTGGGAGAAATCACGAATATTTACCGGAAGAATGCCGGGAGACGAAATTTTGAAAAATACTGGCCGCCCTGAAATAACAATCATTGATTAGAAACTACCTCAAATCGGAATAATTACTCTTCTAATTTAAAAAGTGTTTAGTTGAACATTTTTTGTGTTGATTTTGTTGATGGATGAATACAATTTCTCCTGCTTTATCACCTGTTAAAATTCTACATCGCAAAAGATTATATATCACGTTTTTCGTTGAGAATTCATCTTTTTTGTTAGAAAATTCAACTACTTAGTTGGAAGTGGAATTATTTGTTAAAAATTTATTCATTCGGTTGATGATTCATCATTCTAGTTAAAATCTCCCTCTTTTGTTGAAAATTTAATTCTTTTGTTGACAATAATGTTTCCCAGGTGATAATTAATTATTTTCACTGAAAATTTAAGTCGTACGTGTTTGGTTTAAAATTTATCTTCTTAAGTTGAAGATTCAAATTTTTGGTTTAAAATTCCTGTATTTGGTTGAAAATTCCAATTTTGTGGGAGAATATTTCATTTTTTTTTGTGACTAATTCATCTTTTTGGTTGGAAATTCCTTAAAAAATAAAAATATTTGTTTGAAAATTCATGTACTTTGATAAAAAATTCATCGATTTTGTAAGAACATTCATATTATCGGTTGAAAATTGATCGTTTTGATTTGAAATTTGTTTTTCTCTTATTTAGAATTATCTTTCTAAGCTGGAAATGTAACTGTTCCATTTTTTGTCGATAATTTATCTTTTTTGATAAAAATGTAGTCTTCTTGGTTAAAAATTATACTATTTCTTTGAAAATTTACTTTAATTTGATTGGAAATTAATATTTTTACTGAAAATTTATATAGGTATTCTATTTCTAGTTTTGTTGACAAATCGTTTGTTTTTTGTTTGAAAATTTATTTTTGGAACTGAAAATTATCCTACTTTATTTTTGGTGGAAAATTTATCTTTTTAGTTTGAAATTCATGTATTTGGTTGAAAATTAAATTTTTTAAAAATTGAAGATTCATCATTTTAGTTGAAAATTTTGTGGCAAATTTTACTTTTTTTGATAGAAATGTAATCTTTTTCGTTAAAAAATTATCTGTTCAGTAGAAAATTTAATGAATCTATTTTTTAAAGAATTAATTTCTTTGGCTAAAAAGAAAACTGTTTGGTAGAAAATTCTTTTTTATTTTTTGATAGAGAAAATTCATGTTTTGGGTTGAAAAATACACTATTTGGTCAAAAATTCATATTTTCGGTTGAAAATTCATCATTGTGATTGAAAATTAATTTCTTCGGTTGAAAATTTGTTTCTTTTTGGATCAACATTAATTTATCTAACAGAACATATAACTATTCCATTTTCGCTTGAAATTTTATATTTTTAGTTGAAAATTATTTAATTTCGCTGAAAACTCGTTTTTTTTCTAAATATACTTCTGTAACTGAAAATTGAAATATTATATTTTTGGTTTGTAAATTTATGTTTTTTAGTTTAAAATTGAATTATGTCGTTAAAAAATAATTTTTTTGTTATCAAAAAAACACATCTTTTTCTTCGTTTAAAATTTACTTTAATTTCATTGAAGATGAAGATGAAAACGGCTTGTACTAGATTGCAAAGATTTCACAAAAATTTCTCAAAGATTGCAAACATTTCATAAAGATTTCAAGGATTTTTATACATTCGAAGATTTCATAAAGATGACGGAAAATTTCCTAAAGATTTCAAAGATTTTACAAAAATTTTGAAAGATTCCAAAATATTTTCCAAAGGTTGCACAGAAATTTCAAGATTTTAAATATTTCAATAGATTTCAATGAATTCACGAAAATTTAAAAACATTTTGAACATTTCACAAAGATATAAAAAATTTCGAGGATTTCAAAGACTTTCCAAAGATTTAAAAATATACCCAAAGATTGCATGAAGACAACTTATGTTCGCAGATGACCAGGAATTATTTATTTAATTTAAAGGGCCACCGTGAATTAATAATTAACAATACTTAACACTTTTCAGACATATACAGTTTCTATTTGGTCACTGTGAAAAAGTATTCGCCGAATGCAGCCGACGATGAAGCCGGCAAAGTTCACTCTCACATAAGTAAAAAAATAGCTCAAATCAAGGACGTCAAGAAGAAAGCTTATGCCCGTAAACCACAAAGGGAGGTCATGGGAGCCTCTTCTGCAAAGAATGATGAAGATGATGTGGAGGTTGACTTGGGCAACGGAGAGAAAGTTCTTCTCTCTAGTCTTTCAGACAGTCTGATCGAAGCTGATGATACCGATGACATGCTGGAAATGTTGGACGTGAGGGAAACTACGAATGAGTTGGAAGGGAGCGAATTGCAGTGTGAGTTGGACGTGATTTGGAGCGAACCGCAGAAAGATTCAGAGGCGAGCAACACGCAGGACAACTTCCAGGAGGTCGACGAAATAGATCCTTTGGCTCTCAGCGAGAAGGAGAAAGAAGTTTTGGAAATGTTAGATGGTGCTGGGGAAGAAATCCTAGTAGCAGATACAATGCTATAGAAACCATTTAGCTACTACATAATACTAAGAGTAAAAAGTATTATATTTGTAAGAAGCTTTACTATATTAGATTCTCTGTTGTAGAAATTGTTACTTAGTTCTACTGCTAACGTCGATG
>CAKNXH010063698.1:342047-380328 GCA_932178445.1 Andricus quercusramuli | reverse complement strand
TAAATTAAAGAAATATTTCTTTGCTTCAAACCAAAGATTTCTTTAAAGTAAAGAAATATTTCATTGATTTAACTGAAAAATTTCTTTTAAATTAAAGAAATATCATTTTTTATTTTACATTTATATTTCTTTAAATGGAATAACCGTTTTGGTTAAAACAAAAGTATACGTTAGTTCAAAATAAATATATCTTTTCTTCAAATTCAATAATGAATTACAAATAAGTTGACACGAATTTTTTTGCTTAAATTATTTTATTGGAACACAGAACACGGTGAAACGTAGCCATACATATATACATTATATATATTCTAATAAAGTTTTTATAACTTTTATTTCTCCTTGACTGTAGATTATCACAGCTAAATAAATAGCACTCTTAGAAACAAATCAGGTACTTTTAGGATTACGTATTAATCATCATAAACGACGTAATAACTTCCGTCTCCGTAATTTTGTACAGAAGTTGGCATTTTGTTAAACAGTTTTTCGAAATGTATGGACATTAATTTATTCGTAAGTCTAACTTCAAATGCGCAGACGTGGGCTGACCAACCAAAAGTTATAATTTTTTTAAATATAAATAAACACTTTTTTTCTGAATTTAATAGAACCTCGACTATTGTACCAAAAATGGGGAGGTAATCTTCGTATCCGACGGTAATTACCATGGATGGTTTGTACTGAATATTTTTAATAGTAATCCAGGACACAGAATGAATGTCAGGATTTACATAAAAATCAGTTGGCAGCAAATGACGAATATCCTTTAATCTTTGATCAGTAATTTCTTCAGCACGACCGTATTCGATTTTATCTAAAAGTGAATCTTGGCACATGAAACTATAGCACTGCTGGTACTGATGTTTTAAGGCGAGTGTGTATGGCAAATTAACCCGAGAATTAGATACATGTGCTGTTACTTTTGATGGTTTATGTTTGCCTTCTGGTCTCATGCACCAAACGTTTCTAACTGGACCAATAAGATCAAAGATCATAGGATAATGTAGAAGGAAGTGATGCTTAGGTTTCAAAGTTTCTCCTAGTAGCTTGATATACAATTCATGATGTTCGGAAATCAATGTTTTTAGAAGAATAATGTAATCTCTGTTTAAATATCTCAAGTTCAGAATTTCACCAATATTTCGAAGATACAAATATAAATTCCAGTACTCATCATTCTCAGGTACTAAATCAGCAATTATAAGTCCCAGATATTTAACAAAACATAATGTTTCTGAAGCAGAAAAGCCTAATCTCCCTCGCATCAATTTTTCCTTTCTCAGACACGGAACCTCGTTACCTTTATCTACAGGTCCATAATTAAACGCGACGATTCTGTCATTTATGTCTTCTAAAGTGAAAAGTTTGCGCTGTATAAAATTCAATATGATTGCGCTTAAATCATATGGGCAGGCACCCTCCCAAAAATCATGCATTGCATCGAGAAAACCATTTTCTAATACGTGATATGATGGTAAATCGTTCCAGATGCATTGTTCAGTTAAACCAGTTTCAGAAGGGTCATTTTTTCTAATTTCTTTTTCGTAATCGTCACTTTTTCGTAACAAGGTAGGATCTTCAATAGTTTGAGAGCGCATTTTTTCTTTCGATATCGTACAAATGCGACACGCATGATTCGCTGAAAGACTTTCGACAAACCCACAAATTTGATGTAATCCTAAGTTATCGCCAGTAATTAAAATACACGAAAAGTATACTCTAATATTGTTAATCATTAAACCGTTGATTTCTAAGTCCTTCAACTCTTCTAAAAGAGGTCTAAAAGCTGCTCTATTCCCAAATGACTTTCTGGCACTGTCTTGAAAAAATAAAGTTAAAAAAATGTGTTTTAATGCAGACTGGAACTGTGGAGGCAACGTAGGCAACATAAAATAAGTGGCTCCTATCTTATCAACCCCAGTATGAGAACCTGCGACATTGTTTGTTTCGAATTCATCAAAATATACTATGAGAGGAATTACAATCTTGTCCGGAAATTTTTCTTTTATATTGCGCCATAATTTTCCATGAACAATGTTACACATATATTGAGAATCTATTTCATTATACAGAAACTGCATGTGATCTAATATTATCTGTAAAAAACCGGGTAGACCTAGAAAAACTTGCAGGACTTTTTTTACCGAAACAAATTGACCTTTAACAGGAATACTCTCTTCTGTCTTGATTCCATTAATTAATTTATAGGTTTTAGCTCCACCAATAATGTATGCTTTTGGCTCAATGAAACATCCTGTTTTTTTAAAATATTCTTTTCTTTTATGTTCCGAATCAAAATCTTGCAAACAATTTTTTGTCATATCGAACATATTTTCCAATTGAGTCTTATCCTGTTCATCGAAATTTCCTTTTTCACAGACAGTAAATACTTTATCTTTTAAAATTTCAAAGATTCCAGATTCAAAGAATTCTTTCATTAAATTCATGCAATTCTGAACTACTTTACGTGGTACTCCTGTTTGATTATGCAATTTTGCCACAAAAAAGCCTGCGGAATTTACTATTAAATTCTTCAATTGTGTTGGCGGATTTTCTACATTTTTTAGAAGATTCTCGGTTCTCATTTGGGGAAGATGAGTTTCGTTTGATAATAAAGGACACATACTTTCATTCGTTGAAGATATACTAGCTGTTACTTCTACAATATTATGCGTTCTGTCAAGATGTTTTTTAAAAGCCTGACCATTTTTAAATTCGCTAATACAATTTCCCTGTTTGCATACGTATTTGTTGTGAGAAGCAGTAAAATGAGAAATTTTCAAATGTTGCAGTAAAAGATTTGAAGTCGTGAATAATTGTGCACAAATATAACAGACAAACATTTTGAAATTAATTATTATAATCAGAATTTATATTATCAAAACTTATTTCAGTTGGAAAATTTTGATATCCCTAAAGGTCGATATTTAAATTTTAATAGTGGAGGTAGTTCTGCCCATATGAGTTAATAGATCCTTTTATTTGACAAATTTATCTGCTGTGAGAAAAAATGCAATTTTCACGTATGCGCATTTGAAGTCATGATAATTGTTGTTCATAAAAAATAACCTTATTCTTTGAATTTAAAAGCAGAAATTCGTTAGAACGTTAACTATTGCTTGATAGCAGCCAGAAGGGTGGCGACTGTAGAAATACTTTTATCCCACTTAGTCTTAATTTTATAGACTGCTTTTTGCAAAAAGAGCCATACCTGCTCGCTTGCTTTGGGGTATTGTGCATGAAAAACGTGGAAACTCTTAAAGCACAAGTCAACGGCGGCCAGAATACTTTCAAAACGATATCTCGTATCGTCAATATCAACATAAAATCCAGTGATTTCTGATAAGGATGATCCTACGACGATAATAAAGGGTTGCAGTTGAATTCCAAAAGTCGAATATTTATCTCTCAATTCCCGTACTGCTTTTTCAATATCTCCGGCAATCTAAAATTGAAGTATTTTATATAATTATATTATATTTTTTATGATATAATTATACTTATTTTTTATATTGTTATCAATTATTTTTACGTACTTTCACATGCAGAATAAAAGACGCTTGCGAATCCTGAATACTGGGTTTCCACGTTGATTTTGTGTTTGTACCTGGTTTTCTTACTCTACATACGGGTGGGCACAGAGCTGGCAAAAGCATCAGCAACTTCAAATTTTTCTCTCCTGTAGATTGTTTTTTTTTTAATTTTTACAAATTTTAATTGTTTACTAGAAATCGAAATCAATGTGTGAAAATATTTATAATCATAGAATTTACCTTCAGATATACCGTTTGAAGAAATAGTCTCTAATAACTGCTTCGATTCATGGTCTCTTATTTCTGTTTGCATTAACGCATACAGTTTTTTTGATAACTCAGGCCACTGAGCATAGATAACCCCCTCTCTTCCCTGATCGTATGTGAAGTCAATATCAATCTGTACAAACATTCGTTTTATTTTATACCAGCAAAGTTGAATTGATTTTGAAAATTTTAAATACATAAAGCTAGTCCATACCAGTTCGTGTCCACTAGGTTGTTTTAAAACCGGGTACGCCTGAAGAATATCGTGTACAGTTCCAAGCTGACGCTTGAATTGTGGCAGCCGATACTCAGCGCTTAGTTGCCAGTGGTGAATTACGCTTCGCCAAGGAGAATTGTTATTTTCTAACCATAAAATGTGTTCATTAGATGATCTGGCATCAGTGTCTAAACAAATAATTGGAAAGCATTTTATTATTTTACAAGCAAGTTTGCCGAAAAAATTGACTAGTGTAACGTCGAGTATATAGATAACCTTAAGGGTGTCGGAACCAAGTTTTAATCTAAAAATTCGATTTCTTCGTTTTACTTAATAAATATTAAAATTAGAATTATTTCCCTCTGTAGAATTAATCAATTTTTAACTAGAATTATGCGCACAGAGAAAGAAAATATTTAATTCAAATATGTCTTTAGTGAAATGAAAATATTGAATTTTGAAGTTAGATTTTGAATTCCTCATTTTATGCAAAAATGATCGAAATTAAATATTCTTTCGCTCTGTACGCAGTTTTATATTTGAAAAAAGATTAGAGCTACCGAGAGAAAAATTATTTATCTATAATTTTCGTTGAGTAAATTGGAGAATGGAGTATTGAGCTTAACACATAGATCCAACGCCCTTAAGTTTGAAAAAAAATTGATCTTACCGATTAAATTTTCTTCATCTTCATCCTCACTTTCCACATTTCTTTTTTCACCGATAAGTCCTAGTTTTTTCTGAGCAGTACGCCAGTTTCTGTACTTATCGATAAATTTTCCCTTTGCTGTGGTCTGATCTTTACCATCAGTTTTGGGAAGAATTAAATAGGTCCGTGGATCTTCTTTTGTAAAGATTGAGCAGAACTTGCGGGTCAATATTTCGAAATGATGATTTTTTAGTACAGGCCTGATAAAATATATTAAAATTGATCGATATTTAATCTTATTGTAAAATTGATCTACATACTTAAGAAACTGATTCTATTAAGAAATTGTTGTGATATACAAATACATAAAAAATAAGTAAGATATACAAGTATTTACGCCTGTATAACACTTACACTTCAATTTTTCCTTTACTGGAAGATATTGGAATTTCCACTAAGCTCCTAATAATGTGGTCCACTATAGTAGCTCGAGCACTACCTGACAAAACCTTATTTCGGTAATTTAACAATATCCATTGACCAACGTTTGTTTTTTTGATAAGACCCTCCAAATCCTATGAAAATTAATTTATATCAACAATTTATGTGTCAAATTTTTTGATAATTTTAAGAAGTACACTGAAAAGTCTTCTAAAGGGACGACGATTTATATTATACAACAATATTCGCGTATAGATTAGTTTATAATAAGGGATAGAGAGGGATACGTTTAAGGATTTATAGGGACAAAAAAAACCCATGATTTTCAGGTTTTTCACGGTTTCACATATAAAAGTATGAAAATAGATTAAAGTATTTTATAGATTAATTGGTCATTATATATTTATATTTTATTATTTCAAAAATAAACTTACCAGCACTTCTAGATTTGACAGTATATTTGGGTCATCAGTGGAATCTTCGGCTGTAGCAATTAAATTAATTTCTTGTATTGCTTCAACTTCAATAGTATCTGCAGGACCATCCAATCGCGGCTTTTTTGTTTGGTGAGATGGTTCTTCGAGGTCAACCTAAAATTTGAAAATGAAATAAAACTTTTTTATCAAATAAGAAGACATTTAAAGTTTTTCAAAGACTAATAATGAGATCGCAACAAATAACATTAATACGAATATTTAAGAAAAATTAATATCTTTGTAAATATCAATTTGTAGAATCAGATCTATAAAAAGTATTAACCATCGAAGACTGTAAAGCATCTTCTATTTCTATGGGAATCGTTTCAAGAGTTAGTCCTTGATAAATGGATAACTTTTCTATGAACAATTTTCGCTTTTCTTTGCATGGGATTATTTTTGCAATCAGCGGATTGGAAACTTCGAGTTGTATGAAATTTTCATGGTTTATATGTTCACCTAAGGAAAAAAGTTTATTTTAATATTTTTGGTTTATAAATAAACTTATTCTTTCTTAATTTACGATTTTTAATGAAAATTTAAGACAAAAAGAAAAATTATATTGAAATTGTGCACAGAGGTATACAAAATTTAGATATAAAAATGGGGTTATGTCATGCAGTATAAAGCGCATAAAATAAAAGTATATACTATACTTACGGTAGAAAGCTGTTATAGTATCAGCTAATCCCCATGAAGCTAGGATGTCGCACACTTCCTTGTCACACATTTTCTACAGTGACTAACAGATTTTAATCAACTTTTCGAGCCGGCTCAACAACGCGTCTTCCCAAAGCCAAAACGTCGACAACACGTGTTCAGGAATAGCGCGGCAACGTAAAATATTCAAACTCGTTTGTTCTGCGCAATCGCGTGGCGCATTAGTAACGTGGATTAAGAAAATCTTTCTTTGATTCAAAGAAATAATTTCTTTATTTCAAATTAATGACTCTAAAGAAATTATTTCTTTCATTTAACTTAGTAATTTTTTTGAGTTAAAAGAATTTTGTTTTAAATCAAAAAAATCATTTAAACAAATAATTTTTTTAAATGAAAGAAACTGCGTGACGTCATTTATTAAAATCAAAGAAATTTTCTTTTAATATAAAAATATTTATTTGTTGAATCAAAAAAACGTAGTCAAAAAAATGTTTTCTTTAATTTAATAAGAACTTTTTTCTGGGTGTAAGTCAAAATTTCTTATAGAAACTGAAAGCTTCGCATGTAGATCTCGGAAAAAAACTGAAAGTAAATCGTACACAAACTTACCCGAAATATCCTTTCCAAAATTTTACTAGGGTTTAAACTTTGGCACTCATGCCCTTTTGGTATTTCAAACTTTGCCGCTCATGCCCGTTTGCTATGACAAACTTTAGCGCTTATGACCTTTTGAAGTTCCAAACCTTATCACTTATGCTTTTTTGGCGTTCCAAATTTTGGCCCTTATGCCCTTTTGATGTTCCAAACCCTTATGCCCTTCTGGTGTATCGAATTTTGGCGCTCATGCCTTTTTTAAGGTCCCAAACCTCAGCAGTTATGCCTTTTTGGAGTACTACATTTTGAAACTCATGTCCTTTTAGAGTCCCAAACTTTAGGGCTTATGTGTTCATGATGTCAAAAACTTTGGCGCTTATGTCCCTTTGAAATTTAAAGCTATAATGAGTATGCCCTGTCGGACCCGGGACTCCCAAAGAACCCTTTTAATTGGGGTCGAACCTAAACGGTTCCTATCCCTGCTTGAAATTTGCTGAAGTCTGTTCATTTCTTCAGTTCTCCATTCTACAACGAAACGTAAAACTTTGTCAGTACTGTGTTAAGACCGTAGAAGGATATATTCCCGACATTTCAAGCCCAAGACGAGCACTCTAGGTTAAAAAACGATTGGCACATGTTACATTTTTTGTTTAAACATAAAAAGTATCAACTTCCGGCACATAAGTACAATGGCACCAGATAGAGCATACGCTAAAGTATGATTACCCATAGAAAACCTAAAATCGATATTTTAGACCTTTGTTCGGCCACCCTCGCATTGTAAATTTATATATATAGAATTCCTGAAAAAACGACAAGAATTCAACGATTAAATTTGGACAAACACCAAAAAATGCTCCTATTGCAATTCCTAAAAAAACAAAATTTTTTTCTTTGGACAAAAATAAAAAAGAGGAAAGAAAAATGAGAAAGTTGATTCAGATCTCAGGTACCGAAGGGATAACGTCGTCGCTTAGTCGCCGCTCCCACCTGTCACCTGTATTCTTTTCCTTGCCTTGATAAGGGTGCTGTGTGAGCACCGAAACGTTGGTAATGTAATTTGCATGCTTTTTTATTGTGATTTGATAATAATAGAAATAAAAAAAGACGAAAGAAATAAAAAAGAGAAGGAAGGGGATGTGGTTGGTTGCCTTCTCATTTTTCTTTCCTCTTTTTTATTTTTGTCCAAAGAAACAAATTTTGTTTTTTTAGGAATTGCAATAGGAGCATTTTGTGGTGTTTGTCCAAATTTAATCGTTGAATTCTTGTCGTTTTTTCAGGAATTCTATACAGGGTGTTTTTTTCAACTTGAGACAACGAAATATCTCAAAAAATACGCATCCTACGGAAAAAATGTCTGGAATAAAAACTTTTTATTTTCGAGGGGGAAAAAAGATTTGTTTAAATTTACCCCACCCCCACCCCCACAGGAGGCAGGGGTGGGGGTAACTTTGTAATTTCAAATAGCAACCCCAATTTTTTATCACAGATTCAGATTCTCCTTTACGAAATACGTAAGTTTTATTCGGAAAATTTGTTTCGATTCGCAATAGATGGCGCTGCAATTGCGAAAAACCAAATTGTTGACACTACTTTTAGCTCTACCCAAGAATAACGACGCGGACGTAGTAGTTGTCTATTCCCTTCGGGGTGCTTAATTTCGGTGAGTCCCCTTGCCTCTCACCACAGGGATGCTTGATTTCGATTAATTATTTTACAATAAGTGCTCAAAATGGTATCCTCGCACTTCGATGCACTTGTTAATCCGAGCTTTGAAAGATTCCACACAACTGCGAATTGTGTCTGGTGATATTTGTGCACAAGCAGACCTGATTCGCTCGATCATGTTATCACGAGTTGTGGGCACTTCTTGATACACGCGATTCTTTAGATAACCCCACAAATAGAAATCCGGCGCCGTAAGATCTGGCGATCTGGCAGGCCAATTTACTGGACCTCCTCTACCGATCCATCGTCCATTGAATTCGCGATTGAGTACTTCCCTCACGATTGCCGCATGATGTGCTGGACAACCGTCATGTTGAAACTACATGTTGTGTCGCACTTTCAAGCTTAGGTCTTCCAGCAATATTGGAAGTTGATTTTCTAAAAAGTCACGATATTTTTCACCGTTCAAATTTCCATCAATAAAATACGGACCGATAAGTTGATCTCCAATTATTCCACACCAAACGTTCACGGACCATGGACGCTGATGCTCAACTTCACGCAACCAATGTGGATTTTCTACACTCCAATAATGCATGTTGTGCCGATTAAAGTTTTATGGTTTGTGAAAGGCGACTCGTCTGTGAAGAGTACTAGAAAAAAGAAATTCGGGTTTCCTTGTATCTGCTGAACCGCCCATTGACAAAATGTCACTCGGTTCTGAAAATCATTTCCATGAAGTTCTTGATGCAGTGAAATATGATACGGATGATAATTATTACGTTTTAATACCTTCCAAACACTGGATAGAGACATTCCGGAATCGCGGCTTAGTTGTCGAGTACTAACATGAGGGTCATGAGTGACTGCAGCTAAAATTGCGATTTCATTATCAACTCCAGTAACTGCTACTTGACGCTTCCTTTTTTTCGGTTGTACACTTCCGTCAGTGATGAAGTTTCGGACAATCCGGTAAAAAGAAGCGCGTGAAGGAACACTTTCTGGAAAGCGTTGAGCATAAAGCGTAAGAGCATCATTGATATTCCTGCCACTTTCTCCATAAATAAGAATCATTTCAATCTTCTGTTGCTGAGATAGAATTTCCATTGTAAAAGTAATGAAGTAAGGTAATGAGGAAATACAACGACACCCAAACCAACTCAAACGAACGTGACCAACAACAATAACCCAAACGAAAGCCACCAACACACCCAAATCAAATGAACACAATCAACCTTCCTAATGAATAAACGTTAAGCACGGACAGACGCGGTTATCGATCGGCCGGAATGACGTCGAGGATTGTAGACAATGGAGACTCAATGATATGTAATGTCTACATCCAAAATCGACTGTCGTCAACCAATTGCATTCGGGAATGGTTTTCGACAGTTTTATCACTTTCACTGTCCCGTTGCCAAAATTTCAAGCACCCCGATGAATGGTGAGAGGCAAGGGGACTCACCGAAATTAAGCACCCCGAAGGGAATAGACAACTACTACGTCCGCGTCGTTATTCCTGGGTAGAGCTAAAAGTAGTGTCAACAATTTCATTTTTCGCAATTGCAGCGCCATCTATCGCGAATCGGAACAAATTTTCCGAATAAAACTTACGTATTTCGTGAAGGAGAATCTGAATCTGTGATAAAAAATTGGGGTTGCCATTTGAAATTACAAAGTTACCCCCACCCCTGCCTCCTGTGGGGGTGGGGGTGGGGTAAATTTCAACAAATCTTTTTTCTCTCTCGAAAATAAGAAGTTTTTGTTCCAGACATTTTTTCCGTAGGATGCGTATTTTTTGAGATATTTCGTTGTCTCAAGTTAAAAAAAACACCCTGTATATTGAATTGATTGTTGGACGTTAAATGGGATTTTGAATTTGATTTTATTCTGATTTAAAATTCTTGAATTTCAATTGTAAATTTATAATCAGATTGCAATCATTTACAATGATTTTGTAATAAATATACAAGCAATTTGATAAGAAAATTGGCCACTTCTTACAGTCATATTTTTACTGTCCCGAAGAATAAGTCACTAACAAAGCTTTCAATATACAGAGTGTGTCAACTGTATTTTACTTCGCTGGAATGTCATATCTGTATGTATTTTTAAATGGAGATACGACAGGCTGGCGAAGCATAATACAGTTGATACGCTCTGTTTTCATAAAAATTGGTTAGTGACTTATTCTTCAGGATAGTCGATTTAATATACCTTCAAGGGGGAAAAATGTAAGATTTTCTATTTCCCGTGTTAATGTCACATAAAATTACGCGATTTTGAGTGAGATGGAATTAAAAGAGCATTATGTCATTTTAAGGACTTCAGTTTTCAAATTATTCAGATATTAAGTCTTTCTGATCCAATTGCTCGACTTGGTATGTTATTTAGTGTTTAAAACTTATTTTTGAAATCGTTTTATTTTACCTACCAATACATTCCTGATTCTCACATTTTAAGCGCTTGAATTTTTGAATTTTATGTTTTTAAAGTATTGATTAATATTCGCTTAATTGAAAACGTTTCAAAATTCAAAAACTTCAATTCTGAAGGTTTCATTTTGAAAACCCCATTGTTTGTATTTATATTTAGTTGAGTAAAGTCCCTATGACTATTCGGCAGACTAAAAATGCTGAAGAAAAAAATTTTGGAATCAATTAATACCATCTGCTGAGTTTTTGGATTTGAAAATTTAAAAAAAATTATATCGGCTCATACATTATGGCAAACGTTTTTTATGTTTTGTATCAAATGAAAATTTTTGTCCAATTAAAAATTTCTTGAAAATGTGTAGAGCACATGTTGTTTTGGATTGATATGAATGCAAATTTATATTTTTTGAAAAAAATGCAATGATGTCGAGCCAAAAATTTCTTCAGCTTGAATCGAAGAAGCATGCTATTTGCTTTCATAGACAAAAAATTTCGTGGTTCCAAAATCATGAATTATTTTACGACTTTTCAGAATGTTTAAAATGAAATATTGGAGAAGGTTCTATAGTAATTTGAAAACATTAATTTCAATATCCGAATAATTTCAATATCTATCTTAATTTATAGCGGGAAAAGAGCGTAAATTATTTGAAAATCATTTGAAGGAAATTAATTTTATAACCAGAAACTAGTTTGCATGAATAAGAGTCCTCGAAATGAGAGAATCACAGCTGCGAATATAAGAAGCTCATCTATTGTATTTCTCATTGGACCATAAAAGATTCATTAAAGATTCGAACACGGGAGATCTTGGCTCTATTACAATTCGCGTTCGACGCGCCTCGCTTACCGCATCCGCTTCTGAGACATCTTACTACATTGCTCTGTACATACAACCACATCCACAATTCACCGCGAATCAATAATAACAATAATAATAAATAATAACTACAACCAAGCAATAATCCTCACGAGAAAAGTGCAATGATTTCATGGTCGTTGACTGTCTTGATTCCAAACTACTTTCCTATTTTCTCGATAATGTACCTGATTGTCTGCTAATTACCTTATATATATAAAGGATTTCACAATAAGGCTGCTCAACTTATCATAGTATATTTGAAATTTTTTGATTTTTAAATTGTAATTAGAAATCAATTTCGAGGTGCGCTTGTTATCCTTCTTGTATTAGTTTGTAGAACTGGCAGGTCGATCACCTGTAGTCGACTTTGAAGGTCAGCTCTAGTTGCTACTTTCTTCGGTATTACGCAAACTGCATTCACTTACGTAGAACTCTATCTCATCTGCAGGGTAGTGACCTAGTGAGAACTGTAAAGCCGATTCTCGAATCATGCAATTATGGTTACTATATTGTTGGATGCAGTGCAAAGAACTCATCTGCAGTACCAATGTAAGACATTCTAACAACTGAGTCTCGAACTGAGTACTGAGTTATAGTTTGAAAAAGTTCAGTAGGAAACCTTCTTTGAATGACTGTGCTGATGTACTCTGAACAACGCATAAGCACGGTGATCTGGAGAGTTTTTTTGTCGTTCGGTAACGAAAAGAGAATGAGTTGTAAAGCAATTATTTATTGTCTGAAGAAAAATTTTTCCAAAATTAAAAATTTATGAGACTTCACTCATCACTTATTTTTCTTTGTCCACTTGTGGTGATTACAAGCGAAAACATTAACCTCCAGTGACAGAGAATGTTTTCTGTAAATGAGTTTTGGATCGATTGGTTAGTACGGTTAGTGATCGATCTAAAGCGAATTAAGTGATGCCTATTGGAAAAAACGGAACTAATCAAAGAAAGCGACAAAGAGTCTGCTGCTGGTTCATTGATCCATTCGCGAGACCCTGACCGTCAGGGTCATTGCGGTTTGAGTTTGAGATCTCAGAAAGCAGGGGTCAATCGATCGTCGGTGCACCTTTGTTACTTCTCTCATTAGATGAGGCTTTCTCGATGTCATCTCACGCTTCGGCACTTCGCGATCAATCACTTGCAACACTGGTCAAACGCCACAAGTTCATCGTCGACCACTCATGCGGCTCATCTTTCTTGGGGTGCTCGACTTAAATGCAGCTTCCTGCGTCCGGTCTGCTCGAATCTTATGGGAACCTGCAATCCCCGCGATCCGTGGGATAAGTTTGCACGATCCTCCGAACTTGCATTATTCGAATCGACGTCATTAGAACTTGAAACGATTTCTTAAATGGCAAAACAAGCTAACCAGGAAGAAAAATCAACGAAATAAATATTTTACATCTGCTAATGAGCTTTTAACTCCTCAACTTATAATTATCGCTGGTTTGTATAATAACAATATTTTCTTCAACTATAATAATACATTTTTAATTTTTCAATGGACATGTTCAAGTTTTCAGGACAGAGATCCTATCTTCCCGTGTGGAAAAATTGTCATGGCGATAGCTGGGCCCAAAATAGCAAAAGCTTGGCCCAAAATTGGGAATTTAGACAGGAATAAGCCACAAATGAAACGCCTAACCCGGCCATAGCCTAACTTACTGACCGGCTTTGCCCCAACTTGGCTTCATTAATTTTCCTAGTCTCAGTCACATTAAAATAAAAAATTGTTTTTAGAAATAAAAAAATAAGTAAAAAATTTATAAAGGTAAAATTGTTTATTCAAAAGAATCATTTCAAGTAGCTGAACGTTTCAAGAAAAATCTTATTCCTGAACCGGATTGTTCGTCGCCCGCCTCATCTTTCGATTGCCATCGCAATCTTTGGAATTAGTGAATACCGTTCCGAAATGAGGAAAGAGTTGATTCTCAGTTTGAGGTTCGACATCATTGCATTATAAACATACATTACTTATGATTTATTTACTTACTTTCGTTTTCGTCCTGGAATCTTGGAATGTTGGAAAATGCTCGATGTCTCCGAACGCGACGAGTGCTTTTAACTTTCGGCATTTTTGATTGTTTGAATTACACTTTAATAATTGATACAGACGAAATCATAAAGATACTCGCCAATATAACCTCAAAGCAACCTACTTGTCATCTACTTGTGTTCAAGAGGTTAAATATGGAGCCCGACTGAAAACAAATGCACAGCCAAGTTCATGGCGCTGCAATCAAGAGCTGTGAAACAGAGTTGGTTTAAACTAGATTCAAGATATTAACCCTGTTGTAGCCATGAAATAATTTTCCCCCAACTGGTGATTGGGTAAACATTTGGCAATTTCTACACGGGTTCTTTCAATCATGTTGAATCATTTTGAATACACCTCGCATGTACACTTTTTCTATGTCTTCGACGATATAATTCCTTGTTTTGGAAGAAACATTCGGCATGGATAGAAAATTTCTATCTACGTCTTTCCAGTTGGATGAAGACATATTTAATTTTAAGGCAGCCTTTGTATTGAAATAAGCAAAACTAGACCCCAGCGTGTTCAACTGGAGTCAATATTTTAAAAGCAAGCAAGACTATTAAAAAATTTATTTGGAATACTTTTTCGATCTTGTAGGGCCAAATGAGTTGGATGTAGAGAAAAAAGTCCAATTTTTCTTTTTTTCAAAGGCGACGTTTCGTCAGCATTGGTGCGCTGACTTCATCAGGCTGTTATAAAATTGGTTAACAACATCGTTAACTAGTCAACAGTTTTTTTAAATTTTATTTTTGACTTCATCATGCCAAGTCAACGGTATAAAGTGTTAAAGTGCTATTAAAGTGCTATTAAAGTGCTATTAAAAAATTGTTTGTCAACTGTTTGTTAATTTTACAAATACTAGTATTAATGTATATTGCATTGACAACATTACAAATGCAAAAAAAATTGCTATTATTCCTAATTTATATCCTTGATATAGTATTTATAAAGCGATTTAAATCATAGATGGAAAAAGGACCCATAACTTTGTGGGCAATTTTGATTTGAAATTATGCAATTTTGAATTTTAAACTGTTTTTCAAAATGCTTTCATTCTTATGTTTTTCAACATTTGAGGTTCAAAAATTTTAATTTTGGAAATAGGGTTTACGCTACTGAAACTAGTTTAAACTAATTTACACTCATACTAACCACTTTGTACCTCATTAGTAGGTACTCATTACAAAATCCTTCAAACTGTTTAAGTCAGTTCAAAACAAATTTCAAATACAGATAAACCCGATTTCAAACCAGATTCAAACCTGGTTATACCCAGTTCCAAACCAGTTGCAAAATCCAACCCTGTGTAAACATAATTAAAATCTAGTTAATTCCGATTTCAAACACGTTCAAACTTGTATGTATCTTGTTCCGAATCAATTTCAAAAATGTTTGTTTCTCATAAAGCTCAATTCCAAACTATTTTTGAATATGCCTGAATTCCTTGACTATCTGTTCCACACCAGTTTCAAATATGTTCTAACCTGCTTGAAACCAGATACAACCTAATTTTAAATCCGGTTAAATCATTTTCAAAACTAGTTTGAAATATGTAGTACCTGAAGAAACATTGATCCAAACCTGATAAAAGCTATGTTTTAAAACAGCTTCAACACTAGTTAAATTTAGTTGCAAATCAGTTTCAAGCAAATTTATACCCATTCAAATATATAAAAATAGTTATACAATCTAGAAGTATTCCGGCTCAAAAATTCTAAATTATTCAATTTTAAACATACAAATTTAATTTATTTCTTATAATAATCATAAGTTATTATTTTCAGTTGTTTATTGAGACTAATTATACAGGATAACTCAGTTTTATTACATATTGTGTGTGTGGCAGTGAATGAAACTTATTCGAAGTCATATTATTGAACATAGCTTCTCTCTGCTTTGCATTTTTAATACTTTCGATTTCAAATTATTTAAATGTTAAAGCTTTTAGTTTAAAATTGTTTAATTCAAAAAAATTTATATAAAGTTATTTAAACTTTAATTTGAAATTAGTTGCACATAAAATAGTTCAATTCAAAATGTTTTGATTTCAACATGTGAATGCTTCCAATTTAGTAGTATTCCACGTTGAATGCATTTTTACTGTTGTTTTTGTCAACAAAAAAAAAACTTTCACTTGCATTGCTTTACTTTGCAATTTAGATATGAATATTTCGAATTTCAAATGTAAAACTATTTGGGTTTAAGGGCTTAAATATAAGTTTTTATGAAAACAGCATTTATATCAAATTATTATAAAAAATAATTACTGAAATGTCAATTTTAAAACTGTTTGCAACTAGGGTGCACATGTTTTGGAAGCTCACGCTTCGCGCTCGGGCATTTTCGGACCTACGCTTGGACGTATATTCCTGGCATTTGGCATGTTTTTACGTCTTTTTATTAATTATGCATACTTGAATTAAAGTTGAGCAAAAATATCTCTTCTACACCACAGATACCTCATTCTTTGTTTTTGTGCCGAGGTGGTTACTTGAAGATTCTGAAAGTTTTCAAAAAATATCAATATGGGCAAACGAAATCACCGATCAGATTCGGAGGATGAATAGTTAGAAATAAATAGTTTAATTTTTCGCTGAAGCTACTAGGATTGGTTCTATTCCCTAATCATGAGCGCTTAGCATTCGGCGCTCTTGAGAAGGGTACATTCTAATTATCGGAATTTGCGCACTAATTTCTAATGTTACTTTGGGTACCCTCTCTGCCTTTAAAAAAGTTATTACTTAGTCCAGTTCAAATCTTGGGCGCTTAGTGTTTGATCGCTTTGAGAAGCGTGCTATATGAGTCAACGGTACAGGCGAAAATATGACAGACCCCGATCTGACGCGTGATTTCTATGATGACATCGCTTTTGTAACGAAATCTATTGTAATTCGTTCTATTGACTGATCTTGAGCACTTAGCGCCATATAGCGCTAAAACTGTCCATTTTTTGATATATTTTTAAGGATATTTCATCCGGCACTTGTAACCTCAAAAATTACAAAGTTTTAGCCAAATCCATCGAAAGCTATTTTCCCATACATTTAGTGCGGAGTCCTTTACTTATTTGCATCTAGAATTAATACAAAAGGCAATAATTACATTTCCTGGACAAGAGATCCTGCTTTGTATTCGCCTTTTCCAATATAGTGCTCATTCATGTCAATACCATAACCAATTTTCAACATCTACATTTAATCTTCAGGAAGGGGCGCGGAATACAATTGATTGATTAATAGTACATTTTTAACTGAGTGGGGAATCGACTAATTGTAAGAGAATGCACCTATTAGCGTCCGTGTAAGGGTTACGGCAGAATGTAAGACCAATAAACAAGTGCAATACATTCCGATTTGCTAAAAAATTATTACTGATCTAAGAACATATATTCTTCTATAGAAAAAAAAATGTTGTTTGAACAAATTGCTACAAATTGAACCGGAAAATTCGAAAATCACGCAATGCTATCATTGTACGTCGTTGCGACCGCCTGCTTCGTTTTTGGATGTATTTGCATCCGCGCGGGTTGCCTTATTTGTGACTGGACGCAAACTGGTACTTGTACCATTTAGCATCCACGTGATAATGGATCGTTCGGTCGCAAATACCCAGTGGGCACAAGACCATGAACATCCCAATAACGTCCTTGGGACGTTCCTAGGACGTCCAATGTCAGTCCAATGAACGTCTCTGAGACGTTCAATGACCTAAAGATGTCCTAAAGACGTCATAAAGACATAGGACGTTTTCATGATATCTTTTTTACTGACCTTAGACGTCTTAACAACATCCTTACGATGTCCAAAAGTCTTGTTCCAAGGGATGTTTTAGGGATATCCCGAAGACGTCTCTAGGACATCCTTAATTTTTTTCCCCACTGGGTAGCGACAGAATTTGTAGGAACCCATTTGCGTCCGCTCTTCAAAGTTTATGATAGACTCGAAATACTCCGATAAAGCTTATGTCACTTTATAGGTTGTACGGCGGAAAAAAACAGTGCATATGGAAAAAGTGATATGTTTCACATCACTTACTTATGGCAACGGCCATACCACGCTGGAAACACCAGTTCCCGTTAGATCACTGAAGTTAAGCAGTGTTGGGCGCGGTTAGTACTTGGATGGGTGACCATCTGATACTACTGCGTTGCTGTTGGCGGTCGTGGGTGTGGTGAGCCCACACTAGTAGTTATTTACTATAAGAAACTATCCACCTAGAAACACTACCCGAATCGGGTAGTGTCACGCCTACCCCTAGAGGCTCGCCGAAAGGGAAATGGCTTAATGGTAATGGTATACTTACGACAATTTTCAGCACAAATGCAATCACAATTTAATTATTTCGAATATTTTGAACATACGGTCGCACGCATGTACATCAAAATTTTCTCGTACTACTTAGCGACTATTGTACGAAATAAATAATTCACTGAACATTCGCGTGATGAAATCAGATTTTTGAACAGCTTGTTGATCTGGATTGCACACGACACTTGCATTACCTGGTAATTATTTCTCTGGATCCGCAAAAATGACAAAATTGACAGTCCGTTTCACAGTCCGCTCTACTAAGAATTTGCTCTCTGCGCACTGATGGTAAACACAAATGGCCACTTACGGCGCGCAACATGAAAAATGAAATTCGTGTTATATTTCTAAATTTCGATAAAACACATATTTGAATGGACGTGCATGTAGAGTATTGTCAATAGAATAAAATAAATACTCTGCATGAATTAATAAGCATAAGAATTCAATAAATTTACTATTTTTCAATCAGGTTAGTACACAAATAGGAGTACGGGTACTAATAGGTGCATTTACCTTAGTCCTCACTTGGTTAACACATTATTTTCTTTACATACCGCGAAGGGGAATATGATTTCGGGCCCTGGCGCGAAATAGCAAAAGTGATCGGCTTCACGATCAATTGATGAAACCACGAAAATATGGGATTAAAGGTACTCCATACTTCGCATCCAGCCCCTTGACCCGCTCGTTGGGGGACCTATTGTTCCGCCCAAATCGAGTCCTGACATTGAGGTTAAAAGTCTGATATTTCTAAGATTTTCCGTCACTAGTGTGGAAAAGTAAGTTTTATTACACGGTCTCATAATCGATCGTGAAACCGATTACTCTTACTGTTTCGCGCCAGGATTCTTGCTGACAAGAAGCGAGGATGCCTTAAAGGAGATGATGAAGAGTTTGTGTACCTGAGGTTCCTGTTTCGAAGAAATGGGGGAGTGGATGGTTACATAAAAGAGAGAGTGAGGAGGGCAAATGCAGTGATGTGTCAGGTGCGGGGTTCGGGAAATAGGTTATTTGCAGATGATTTTGGGAGGAGAATGAAATTGTTTGATTCATTAGTGATGAGTGTGCTATTGTATGGACTAGAGGTGTGGGGGTGGAAGGAAAGTAAGGAGGTAAATGGTACACAGGAGAGGTATGTAAAGTGGACACTGTGGTTGACAAGGAACAGATATAATTATATTATCAGGAGGGAGACGGGGAGAATGAGTTTAGGGATTCTAACGGGGAGTCGGACGTGCAAATATGGGGAGAAATTTTTGGAATAGGGGTGGAGTAAGCTGGTCAGGGAGTGTTGGTTGGAGAAGGTGAACAGGAGAGGGGGTGGGAAGATGGAGGTTGAAAGGGAAAGGTATCTAGAACGAATGGACTGCATCTGCATGAAGTGAAAAGGAAGCATGAAGAAGTTAGGAAGAAATATGAGATGGTTAAGATTTAACGAGAACTAAGGGTGGATTATGCCAAGGGAGAGAGCGCAATATTTGTTTGAGAAAGGAGAGAAAGGGAGTAAGGAGCTTAGATCGAGCACAAGATATAGGTGCATGAAGGGTTTTAATAGGTTCTAGCTTTTTAAGGGAAAAAGGATGTGTGAAATATGCAGAAAGGGGGATGCACGAGTGGAGCACTTTTCGGAGGAGTGCGTGGAGGTAGAAAGGAGTGGGATAAGCATGGAGTTATTGGTGCATGGAAGGGAGGACAAACGGGCAGTAGCATGGGTGAAGGGGGTGATGGGTAAGATGGAGAAGAAAAGAAGGAAGGAGAAAGAGGAATGGAAAAGAAAAGACTGTAAATAGAAGAGGAAGAGGATGTAAGTAAACTGTAAATATTGTAAATAGTTGATAAGTATTAGGTATCAGCCGTGGAGGCAGAGTTTGGCAATGCGAGGCAAAGCGAGAAAGTAGGGATATGCGTGCGAGGCGAGGCAAAGCGAGGAATGCATGGCGATGAGAGCGAGCGGCATCAGAGATGAGGTGGGGATGGATGTTAGTTTTAACGGTTAGTTCTTCTCCTTCTATGGGGATTCAAAACGCGATGACAAAAGCGGTATAGGCTCATCCACTAATTTTATTTTTGCACATTGAAGTATATGCTCTAAAATTACGAATAATACCATTATGCTGCAGAAAAAACACTTTTTTCGAATTCATATTTGAAAAAAAATATTTAAAAATTTCAAATTCCTAATTTTGTCCCGCCCATTCCGTCATATTGATGTGTCGTAGCACGCCTTCAAAAGCTTGTAAATAAGCCGGGCGATTCACTTTTTTTCATGAAAAAAGAAAGAGAACAGCACTACCATTGGTATTCTGTGCCTGAATGTAAGAACACCTCTGTCAAGAATCCAAGAAACTTATTTATGTCTATGCGGAAAAGTGGGGAACGAACAAAATGGTACAAAATTGTTCAACAGTATATTGTTGGGAAGATCATTTCAACGCTGAGTGAATATTTTTATTTTTAATAGAAAAATATAAAACATGTTTTTTTTATAACATAGAACTCGTAATTGACTTATGTTCAACGATGTTATATATATAGTTAAAAGTTTGTGATGAGGAGAACCACAGGATTTCACCGGTAGCGGGTGCTGATCTGAAAAATTGCAACCACTTCCAGCGAAATCGCGGTAAAATTTCAGCCGTAGCCACGACTCACGACCGTGAGATAGGTGGTTACAGTCTGCGACGAATTCAATCCGATCATCCGGCAATAGTCTCGTGCACCCTGAGGACGCAGAGCGACCCAAGGACGACCACCTTCTGCATTTTCCCCGCAAGTGTCTCAACATTTTGTTGACATGCAGGGATGCGTTTCAGGCTATTAAGCAGTGAAACTTTGGCACCTCCAAGAGCGTCGATGATCGAGACGATTAGCTTAATAGAATATTCCAGGTATAACCGTCGCAACCCCCTTATTAGGTCTGTATACCTCCCCCTCTCTTCTTTCTCCTTGACTGTGAAGTTTTTGTCAGCTGATGCCGAAAGTTCGATTACGAACATGGTTCGTTTTTCGAAGTCAAGGAGAACTATGTCAGGCCTCGAGTGCGCAACAGGAACAATTGTCGAGAATATGAAGTTCCAGTATGGTTCCAGAGATGGTAATAAAGCACTCTTAGTACCACATTGTGCCTTTGGATGTAGGTCGTTCCCACATAAGCTGGAAACCTAGAGAGTATGTGTCCTAGATGCTCGGGGTGTGCATGATATGCTCCGCAGCTATCATCGGGAATGTGACCGACTTCAATCCGGGTGATCTAAGGAAAGCAAACGTTAGCTCATACGACATCAACTGATCTTCCACCTTTCTGTGGAAGATGCCGCGCATCCTCTTTTCGAGGAGCTGTTCGCGGAAGTTTTTCTTATGTGGTTATTTGGTACAGAAACGCCCCTTTGCCCACTTCTTCGTGTTTCTTAAGATCATCCATGTAAAATACGTGAGTGACCTTATGCTTTTGGTTTCCATGTTTGCCGCAGAGGTACCCTTCGGAATGGCATTGTACGAGATACAGTGGCAATAATGTGAGGCAAAAGAGGAGAGGGCTCATGATGTCGCCCTGAAGCACACCTCTCTGAAAGTCATACTGTTAGTGATCACACGATGCATTACTCCATCTAGATGCTTCGCTTCTAAAAGCCGAAGTGAAGAAAGCAGAGGTTGGAAAATTTCACCAAGAGCTACTCGACAAGCATATGAACGGAAACTTTTACAGAAATGTAGAAAATGAGACCTTGTCAAAGGAGTAAACTTTTGCTCTCCTCAAATCATCACGGCTCAATTCAGGTACAGAGGGTTTTATTTTTGCATGCCTGGATGTGTCATTTCCACCTCAGCATACCGTGCGCGCATTTTATGTCAAGAAGTTCCTAGTGATAGTTGCAGAGCGTGTCATGCACACGCTGAGTACCTAGAACACATACTATCTGGGTGTCCGGCCCACGCAGGAACGACGTACATCTCTAGACATAATGCGGCCCTAAGAGTAATTTATTGCCATCTTGGTCGCTCTTACGGTGTTGGTCGCGACCCTGCCCTGCCGAACGCTCCAAGGGATATAGAGTCAATTGTCCGAAACGAGAAGTGCCAAATTTTCTGGAACTACGATTTTCGGGCAGCAGGCTACCTTGCTCACTCGAGACCTGACATTGTTCTCCAAGATTTCGAGAAACGAACTATATTCGTGATCGAATTCTCGGCTCCGTCCGAATACAACATCACTGCAAAGGAGAAAGAAAAAGATGAGAGGTATATCAAGACGTTCAAAGAGAGCTGCAACGACTGTAAGCAAAGTATTCCGACACACGAGGGTTTCTCCGGCCTGTCGTTGTGATTTTTTCGTGCCCTGTGACCACCCATATTACGGTTGTGAGACGCGGCCATAGGTGTGCTTTACCGCGGTTCTACTGGGGGCTATTGACATTTTTTAGATGGCGGTTGCTCTTAGTGGGACCCTGCGGTGGTTGTTCAACTATTTTTTAAATTATATATAACCCGAGCATCTAGGACACATACTGTCTAGTTGTCCAACTCATTCGGGAATAACCTACATGCAAAGTCACAATACGACTTTAAGAGTGCTTTATTACCATCTCTGTCACTCTTACGGCATTAGACCAAATACCTCTCCGCTAAACGCTCCTAGAGAAATAGAGTCAATTTGCGAAAATGAGAAGTGCCGCATATACTGGAACTTCATATTCTCTACAATTGTTTCTGTTGCGCACTCGAGACCTGACATAGTTCTTCTTGACTTCGAGAAACGAACCATGTTCGTTATCAAATTTTCGGCACCAGCTGACAAAAACGTCACAGCGAAGGAGAAAGAAAAGAAAGAGATGTATAAAGACCTTATAAGGGAGTTGCGACGGTTATACCCGAAATATTATGTTAAGCTAATCGTCCTGATCATCGGCGCTCTTGGAGGTGCCAAGGTTTCACTTGTCAATAGCCTGAAAAGCATCCCTGCGTGTTAACAAAATGCTGAGACACTTGCGGGGAAAATGCAGAAGGCGGTCGTCCTTGGGTCGCTCCCGCATCCTCAGGGTGCACGAGATTTTCGCCGGATCATCGTGTTGAATTCGCGCAGACACCCATCTCACGGTCGTGAGACGTGGTTATAGAAGTAATCATAAAAATATTCATAAAAGCATCTATAAAAAACAGTGCTGAGGTTAGATTTTCTGGATGCAATATTGCCAATATTGCATACATATGTTACGATTCGCCTAAAGCTATTATCATTTTGAATTAATAAATTAAATAAATAAAAATCAATGTTTCAAAGGGTTTACGCTAGTCATCCCACATACTTATTTGTACGCTTCCACACCTCGAATCTCAGTAACGTTGAAATTGGAGCACTTCGCAAAAAATCATTTATCATCAGGGCTGGCTTTAGTAAAATGGCGCCTGTAGGTTATTACCTATTACAAATGAAAATAAGCCATATTTCGTAGTATTCCAAATCTGTTTTTCCCTTGATTCACATTGCACTTATTTAGCTAAACTTACATTTCACAAAAACCACCCACCTCGTCTACATAGCGCCCCTAAGCTATAGCCTATACATTAGCCTATTGGTTAAGCCAGCCCTGCTTGTCACATGTGTAATCACTTTTAGAAAATTATCCGAACTGGCTTTAACGTACCTAGGCATACTGATAATCCATAAAAATAAACAATTTTAGCCAAAAAACGTTGATGATTAATTATTTCGAATGGGTTTTTCAAGCTTTTCCTGTATTTTCTTCAGCTTTGAAAGGGCGCACAGTGGGCTGAATCGGGAATTTACTATTCAAAATCACCTACAGGCTGCAATCCTCAACCGATTTTCAATTTTCTTTTTTGGAAGTGATCAGCGATTGTTGCACAAGAGCGTCTATAAATTAGATTCTTTTAATTTTTGCCATTTTCTATTTTTTATATAAATAGACAAAGAGCGAAAATGAGAAATTTTTTAACTATTATTTTTTTCTTCGAATCAATTAATTAATTAGTTCCATTTTGGACGAAAATGAATGTCGAAGTATCCAAAGAATGTAAATAATTTACAGAATATCGAATCTAATTGTTATAAACAAATAATATTAACATAATGTCAACATGTTGGAACTTTTGCTTGTAAAGTATATTTGTGAGTTGAAATTGCTTGACTTATAAACAGAATCATGTTTGATCATGACAATTTTTGGTATGGTATAATTTGATTACTTTATAAACAAATTATGTGAATAAATGCATAGTTTAGGCGTTTATTGGCAGACAGTAATCCTTTTTCTTTCTTAGTACCTTTAAATTATATGACTGGTAATATTTGATGATTAGCATTCGTCATTTGATATCATTTGTTCATTTTATAAACAAATTTTATGAACAAATGCATAGTTTGGTTATTTGTAGACAGAAAGTAATAGTTTTCTTTCTAATCGTCTTAAAATTACATAAGCGGTGATGTTTAGTGACGAAGAATTGTCAATCGATATTATTTGCTTAAGTTATAGACAAATATAAACAAATGCATAGTTTGACCATTTATAGATAGAAAGTCATCGTTTATCTTTTTAATCGTCTTCAAATTATATTAGTGGTGATATTTAGTGCCAAAAAATTGTCAATCGATATTGTGTATTTATTTCATCAACAAATACAATAAAAAAATGCATAGTTCGACCATTTGTAGATAGAACGTGATAGTTTTTCTTTCTAATCGTCTTGAAATTACATAAGTGCTGATACTTAGTGACAAAGAATTGTCAATCGAAGTTATTTGTTTATTACATGAACAAATTTAATAAACAAATGCATAGTTTGACCATTTATAGATAGAAAGTGATCGTTTTTCTTTCTAATCATCTTCAAAGTGTCTTCAACGTGGAGCTGGAAGGAATTTGAAATATATTATTATTATTATTATTATACCATTAAGCCATTTCCCTTTCGGGGTAGGCGTGACTTGCTCGGTTGGAAAGTAGTGAAATAGGTATATAGGTATGAGGTAGATCGGTGTATGGGTATAGGGTAGATGGGTATATAGGTGTTAGGTATAGATGTTTTAGATTGATCTGGAGTTCTCGTGTTATTTATATAAATTACACGTTCACTCCGCAACACTGCTCCGACCCAGGTTGCTGATCAATCTCTCTAGCGATCACCCCAAGTGAGGAGCCTCACAAAATTGTTATGTATGGTTCCCCACTTGGGCCCAATAGTATCCAAGGTCTTTGTTTCAAGCGGCATCATTCACTCTATTGTGCATTTTTTCATGCAGGCTCTTGTATTTATATGGCTTCTTATGTCTCTTCGTATCAGTGTCTCATTCCCAGATTCTAACCATTCTTTCGGCGGTCTACCTCTGGGCATTCAGCCATTTACTTTACCTTTATACACTTGCTTGGTCAGTATATAATATACTAAATTTCACCACTTATGTAATTTAAAGACGATTAGAAAGATTAGCGATCACTTCCTATACATAAATGGTCAAACTATGCATTTGTTTATGAAATTTGTGTATAACAAAAACAAATAATATCGATTGACAATTCTCCGTCACCAAATATCACCACTTATGTAATTTGAAGACGATTAGAAAGGTAAACGCTCATTTCCCATCTATAAATGCTCAAACTATGCATTTGTTTATAAAATTTGTTTATGACATAAGCAAATAATATCGAATGGCGATTCTTCATTACTAAACATCACCACTTATGTGATTTGAAGACGATTAGAAAAAAAACTATTACTTTCTGTCTATAAATGACCAAATCATGCATGTTTTAATAAAATTTGTTTATAAAATGAACAAAATAATATCGAATGACCAATCTCGATCACCAAATATTGCCATTCATATAATTTGAGGGTAGTAAGAAAGAGAAACAATTACTTTCTGCCAATAAACGCCTAGTCTATGCATTTGTTTATATAATTTGTATATGAAATGAACAAATTATACCATACAACAAATTTCGATGATCGAACATGATCCTGTTTATAAAATCAAGCAATTTCAACTTATAAATATACTTTACAAACAACATTTCCAATATGTCAACATAAAACCAGAACCGTTGGACAAAAAATTATGGTTAAGCTGGTAGAAGTAATGTGTGAAATTTCGACTGATTCTAATACTTTCTTAAAAATAAATGATGAGAATGTAAAAAGTTGAGCACTTCAGTGAATGCATGCAGGAACTTACTGTACTGGAATGTACACTGAGATGACTGAGATTCATAAATGTCTTCCCTCCGGTTTGAAAATTGGGCTTCAAAAAAGTGAGAAGTTTCTACACAAATAGTCATTTGTTTCATGTAATTTAAACCGAAATTGATCTCCTCTTGGAAGCCTAACTTCAAACCGAGTGGAAGGCATGTATGATTGTCAATCTAATTTATTAAACCAAAATTTCAATGAAAAGGCAGTCAATCGATATTGAAAAAAACGTCAACTTCTCGACATAGACTCCAAGGTGGGAAGATTCACTCTATAGTGTATAGTGATGTATAGTGAGTAGTTAACCAAGAAAAGAGCAATGTGGAGTTAAATCGAGCGTGTTCGCAATTCGCGTGGTAAGCAAAGGGCGCGCTTCAATTCCCCGAGTGATGCGCAAAATCGCGCGCTGGTCTCCTGGAGAACCGTAATGTCATCCTGGAGGTCATCAGGTCGAAGGTGTCTGGCGTATACGTTCTTCAATTAACCCTCTGTCTATCGACAGGTTTGATCGAACCGTGTCCTGAGGGAACAATCGCTCGATACTCGGGCTCTTGATTCACGTGAGTCTTGAGCAACGCAGCATGATTTGCTAATGTATGCGTCGGCAAGTACACTTTTTTAATTGCTACGCCATTTCAAGGCGCTGTGCTGCGCTGTCCAGCAGAGTGCATTTCCTGTCCAACACCCACGGTGGTCCGTGGCTAGGTGCCGATTATGTCCAAGGGAGATGGTGCGACGAGTACGACTCGAGCCAAGGAAACGGAGGATCTTTTTCCTGTACGAGATATTGAAACAGATAGTAGGGAACTCGTTACTCCGAGGTATGCAATGCATTCTCATTTCAATTTTGTGAAGTGCACTTTCACGTGCCATGCTTGTAATTAGTCACATTCAGGAAAGGTTACTTCCATCTTCTCGGGTTTACTTATTACTTCCATCTTCTGAGTAGTAATTAAAGCCCAGGAAAACGCATAGTATTCGAAAGAAAAATATTCCAATTTCATCTTAGAAGTACAATTCAATAGTATTTAATGTAAAATTTCAAGGAAAATAATATGAGACACAAAAATGAACACTTGCAAAATTTTAATTCCCTATATTTTTCAGAATCATAGCTCCAAGAAAATCGTCACTATCAGCGAGGAATCCTTCACAAGGCTCCATCGATTTTTGTAAGAAGCCTAGAATTTACATAGAATATCTATTGCTAGAAGTAGAATCTTTATCTAAAATGGAATTTTTAATAGGTACAGCTCTAAATTTCGAAGAATTGACTTTTTTTGAGATGAGAGAAAAATTGTTCAGAATAAGTCAAATGACGTATCTTAAAGCCTCCAACGAAGCTATTAAAGCAATCCACGATATTAAATACGCCTGGCTGGTAACAAGTAAGAAATTCCTTACTATACATTAAAACATTTACATAAATGCTAAATTTCAATGTATGCTTTTAATCTTATACGAGTAGAAAATATAAGAAATAATTTTTGTTTAAGACAGCTGGTAAACAATCTGAGAAATTGAAAGTCACAAGCAGGCTCGTTATGTATTACTTAATTATTTTCTCACTCTACATTATAAAGTCCTGTATTTGGGTGGACCGAAAGCTGCTGGCTGGATTACTAAAAATGTTACTCGAATCAAAAAAGTAAGTCTGATTCGAATTTATCTTTTTAATATATATATATATATATATATCCTACAAAGATTTATAAAACAAAAGTTACCATAATAGTGTGCAAGCGATACACTGAAGATATTGACCATTTTGCGCAGGTGATTAGAAAAGCATGAAAGGTACTCCCCGAAGAAGCATGTGAAAACTACCTCTGCGTTTTTCCTAAAAACGGCTTAACCGATTTTAGTGAAGGAAATGTATGTTGGGAGCATGGACATGACAGAAAATTGCAATACATTTCGTTATTGGTAGAAAAAAAATGATATTTTACTCACCTGTTATTTGTTATCTCTAAATTTGATGATTGAATCCAAATTATATTTCCATTGAATTCTGAAAATAGGTGCAAAACAATTTTTGAAAACTTTTATTTGTGTTTATATTTTCAAATTACCTTATCCATATTTTTACAAAAAATTCGTAGATTCCTTACTTGAAAATATTTTCCCCCAAAATTTATCGGCGTGATGAGTCATTGTTAAAATTTTATTTGAAAAATTCAACAAAATTTACTCACCAGTTTTTTTTATAAGATTTTTTCTTATATTTTTTGGAAAATTGTCCCGTTAGTCCTTACAGCATATATATTTCGTTAATTAAAAACGGTAAAGGTGGATTTGAGAAAAGCTACTTTTTTATCCCATTTCCCGTAACTCCTAAAAAAATATGACTTCAAGGTTGATGTTTTGATTCACTTTATGTCTCATGGGTATCAAAATATGGAGGCTAATATTTTATTTCAAATAAGGTACAAAAGGTCAAGCTTAGGGTCTCAAAATGATTTGGTATTTCGATATATCATTCTATGGTGAAAATAAGGCAACGTATATTCCACAGCTTAATGTTTAATTAAACACATTTTTTGGAGTTGTTACAATCATTCGAATATTACATTCTAATTCTGAAAAATTAACAGAAAGGTTTTTTAAAATTCTTCATTTTCCGAACGAATCTAGCTATTAAGGATTTTATTTGTTCTATTTCACGTGGGAATTCTCGCTATTTTAATTGAGTTCGACAAATTTTTAAAATTAGAAAAAAATGACAAAATGCCAGCTGTTTTCTCAAATTGAGATGCCGAATCAAAGAAAATCACGTATAAAATTATTTTGCTGTGAGGAGGAAGTTCCCTGGCCATTTGAAAATGAGGTTTCGAATTTAAATTATTTTGAAGTATCGTCGTCAGAGACTTATACTAAGCCATGTCTACTTTCAGCAATTTTTTATCTATTATTATTTTTAGGCTCAGTCAGTGCAAGACTTTGTTTTTCAAATACATTTTTACTCAAAGTATATTCTCTATGTTGTTGCAATTATGAATTAAAATAGCGACGTTAATTAAAAGTTAGAAATATATTACGCCATGTCCTTTTTTCATTTTTGCCAAATTTGTAGTGCATATTTTATATGGATAACCTAACTTCAATTTAAAAGATAACAATTTTCAAAAATATAATTAACCTCAAAATTAATCATAGGAATATTATAATAAATTTCAAATATAAAATTTAAAACTTTTTCGTGTTTCAATCGTGTGCGAAAGTATGAATCTTGCCGACGTTTCGCGACGTTATGTTGTTTTTATATATGTATTCTCTACGATTCCTGTGATTGGCCAGAGCGCCCCATGGTGGGGACTGGTCGAACTTGATAGGCCAATTAAGTCTTTAAAAAAAAAACGGGGAGGACGGAAAGCCAAATCGTATTAGTATTATATCCATTGTTTCTATTGATGTTATTACTGTGTTTTGAGATAATAAATTTAAAATTTAGAATTTAAAGATTTTTCGGGTTTCAATCGTGTGCGAAACTATGAATGTTGCCGACGTTTCGTGAACATTGCAGTTCACTTCTTCAGGGCTGACCTGAAACTGAAGTTTCAGGTTATGTTGTTCGTATATATGTATTCTCTAAGATGCCTGTGATTGGCCAGAGTGCCCCATGGTGGGGACTGCTTGAACTTGATTGGCCAATCAAGTCTTTTTTAAAAAACCCGGGAGGACGGAAAGCCAAATCGGATTGGTATTATATCCATTGTCCCTATTGATATTATTAGGGTGTTTCAAGATTTCGATTGCTTCTCTATGTTTTCTTGGAAATTTATTGTACGTTTTGGCAATGACGGTTGTTTTGTCAAATAAAATACTATGTCCTGTTTCGATATGATGCTCAGCTACTGCTGATTGTGTGAAATGTTTTAGCCTAACTTTACTCTCATGTTCCTTTACACGTTGACTTACCGCCCTCCCGGTTTCTCCAATATATACTTTACCACAAGAACAAGGGATTTGATATACTCCCGGATCACTGAAAGGTTCCTTTTTATCTTTAGGGTTGTTTAGAAGTTGTCCTATTTTTGCAGGTGGTTTAAATATAGTTTGGATGTTGTGTTTGTTGAGAATTCTTCCTATTTGTTCCGTGATACCTTGAGTGTAGGGTAGGATGGTGGTTGTTTTTCTCTCTCTTTCTTTCGTAGGTTGTGTTGACTTATTTTCTTGAGTGTATTTTCTCATTGCTTTATTAATTTGTTTGTTTGTGTAATCGTTTTGTATTAGGATTTGTTTAACATTTTGTAATTCCTTTTGTAAGTTTTGAGATTTCGATTGCTTCTCTATGTTTCTCCAATATACACGGAAAAATTAGTTGCTGAAATTTTGAATGACTGAGTCAACCACTCTAGGATAGGGCTAAACGTATGTCATAAATTGGAAGAATCGTCTTTAGAAACTTTGATTGATACTTGCTTAAAAAGTAGAAAGAATTGTAGAAAGTACAAAATAATTTCAATGAAAATGTTAAGACCAGAGGAATAGAGTTCTTGAAATACTGATACACTGATGCTTTGAAGCCAGTCAATGAAACTTTCGATGACTCCTAACGAATTTTTAGAAAACAGTGTAGCCAAATTAAAAAAATATATATTTCGCGGTTATATTTACTATATTGTTATTCACATAGACTGACGCTCAAGTTTTATTTATTTTCACAGATACACACGAGCCTATGAAAAATCGAAACAAATTTTGCGGCGTGATTCGAACTACCTGACACCTATATCTATGACGCATCGAACGCAACTTAGGGAACGTCCATAAACTACGTAGCCTGTTTTTCTTTTGTTTATAACGTTGTGTCCTTTATCACTTAACGGCAATTGTCTTTTCGTCTTTATTCAAACAAAAGAAGAACAGGCTACGTGGTTTATGGACGCTCCCTTATCCCTAAAAGAACTAGACCCCACGGCTAACTTAACACATTGAATATTTTGCACCAATGCCAGTAAAGAGCCAAATTTAAATCCGCGCTCATTTGTTCATTACCGGTGACCGCGACTGCATTCAGACTTATACATACGCCATTTCACTTGAGCGTCACTACGTGTTAACACAAGCGTCCAATGTAACTTACATTGTGCATATATAGATATGTAGAGGACAGTCAACGAATTCTTCGACAACTTATAAATCAGTTATTCGTTTCTGTGCTAGAGTTATTGTATTTCAAATCTTTTGGAATCCGCAGGACTTTTTATGAAAAATTGAATGCTTGTCTCAAACTTTGTCAAAAACTGCGAAATAAAAATTGGAGAACTGATGTTCTTAGACTGTGTTCCAATAATTCATTGACTTTTTTCACTTCTTCGATAAAGTCAGCAGTTCTTTCAGAAAAATTAGTTGAGATCCTAAAAAAACGTGGCCTATCCTAGAATGGGTGACTCGTCAAGTAAAGTTTCGACAACTTATTTTTTCCGTGTAGACTTTGACACAAGAACAAGGGATTTTATATACTTCCGGATCACTGAATGGTGCCTTTTTATCTTTAGGGTTGTTTAGAAGTTGTCCCATTATCGCAGGTGGTTTAAATATGGTTTGGATGTTGTGTTTGTTGAGAATTCTTCCTATTTGTTTTGTGATACCTTGAATGTAGGCTAGGATATTGTGGTAGTTTTTCTCTCTTTTTCTTAAGTAGGTTGTGTTGACATTTTTTTTAAATGTATATTTTCTTATTGCTATATTAATTTGTTTGTTTGTGTAATCGTTTTGTACTGGGATTTGTTTAACATTTTGTAGTTTTTTTTTTGTAAGTTATATTCATCTGTTATGGAGACAGCTCTGTATTCAAGGGAGTTGATGACCAATTGCTTTTGAGATGGGTGGTGGTGGTGGGAGGAGGCATGTAGGTATCTGTTTGTATGGGTTCTTTTCTCTTATGAGGCGTTTATGGCTTGTTGTTATGTTACCCTCTAAATGGCCTAATTGGTTCGCGGGAAATGTAATTTGAATAAATAAATATCTAATACAAGGACAAGAGTTACAGATATTTTTGCAACTACTAAGGCATGTTGCCAATAATTAATCAAAAGCAGTTCGAAAATGAGAGTTGTTTCACTCACGACAAATTCAAAATAATGTATTTTGCCAATTAGCAAAGAATGATTCTCACTTCTTTTTACGTACTGTGATCCCGTATCTCGACAAGGAGGTCAGAGTGACATATATATAAAAGACTTATTAACTTATCTATGCAAAATAAGGCAAGGCTTGTCGGATTACTTTTTAAAGTCGTATTTAAGTACCCAAGTATAGCCGCCGTCAGCTTGCTTATAGCAAAAGTGAGACAACCTTTGCACCGTGGGTGTGTTCCTGAGAATTTTGGATTCAAAACAATACCAAGGAAAGTATACATTGAAAGACACGTTATTGAATTTGCAAATGAGCTCTGTAATCCAGAGCCACAGATATCAAAGGCCATTGCTGCCGTAGATTGTACATATTCCTACACACAGAAAAGTAGTAATTTTCGTATTTTAAGAAAGTCGTTCTCCCAGCACAACCATCGGCATTTGATTGAACCTACTATGACTGTTGCTCCAGATGGCTTTATATTGTCTGTATTGGAACCATACTTTTCGGATGGTCACAACAATGAAGCAGCGATTTTTGAAAGAGAGTACGAGAGGATAATAGACATGATTTCTTGATTGACGGAGGGCATATGGATTCCGCGCCACTGCTAGAATGCGTTGGAATTACTTGCTGGATGCCGGCATCGATCCAGGATGGACAACAGCAATTATCAACTGAAGAAGCTAACATATCTTGGATGGTCACGAAGAATCGATGGATCGTTGAGGCTTGGAACGAAATTTTTCGCTCTGTATTCCAATTCTTCGAAGGAACCATTATCATGCCTCATCTTCATCACACCTTCACGAATTTCATTCCATCGTGACCTTAATCATTAATAGATACCACCCAAAATGCGAAAATTCGATTTTTCCAAAATACCTTTTCTCAATGGCTTACCAATAACGAAACTCACGAAATATGCAGTACATATTGTGAACTACATCACAACAAATTTAAAAAAGTGGAATTGTTGAGAAAATTCACTTTTAAGAATTTTAGATAAAAATCGCCAATGTCATTTAACCAAATGCCAAATACCTACGTGCGTTCGGAAAATCCTGCAACTTGAAAAAAACTTTCTGTCAAGTTTTGAGAATTCGCAGGTAATCTTCGAATTAAATTATTGTAGCAAATCCAGAAAACAAAATTGACTAAGCTGTTTATTTGAATTATTTCTTCATTTTCACCACAGAATGATATATCTAAACCAAATCCTTCTGTCACCATGACCTGGTTTTTTCTTGAATTTTGCCTGATTTGAAATGGAATTGGTAAGGATTTACCGGCGCAACTCTGATGAAATCCAGCAACTTCAAGCTAAAAAAATGTCAAGTCACTAATGATCTATCGCACTATAATTTCAAAACAAAAATTGCAAAAATGTTTGGCTCAATTTCAGGAAAATTAAAGTATACCGCTTGAAATAAAGGATTAAATATATAAAGCTAGGCGAGAATGTAATAATTCAAGCATGAAAAGCTTAATCAAGAACCGATGTTAACCATTGACCCAAGCAATGCTTATCAGTCCATATTATAAAAGCTCGTTCAGCACTCTGCATTCTTGTTCGCAGGTACACGCAAATGCTGATCGGATTGGGAATTGTGCTTTACCTGATAGTCGTAGCCTACGTAATTGGTGCACCCTGCCCGGAACCACAAGCGGTTTGCGACAAGTAAATGCACTGACCCATGATCAGGGCAACCCCACTCCAGGCCAAACAAGAAGACTCAATAAATCTGTCTCGACTCGATACGATACCGACCTTATTTATTATTGGGTACCACGAAAATAAATTGCGCAAACGTGCACTTCTTTCCTCCTCCTTTGCCGTTCTACTACTCGTACTTATCAACCTACATATCTGGTTATCTGCTCCTCTCTCAGCTCATGAAACAAGTGCTAGTCTGCCGTTCTTCGTGGAAGCAACGGTGCTTGATAACCTTGAACTAATTAGCTTTACTACACGAATTATTTCACAAGGTAATCACCACAGCTCCTTTGCATATGTCGACGTTACTTTTCTCTTTGAATGTGTTTTGCTCTCTTCACAAGCACTTGCTGAAAGAGCCTCGAGATAATCCGATAACGCGCCCGCCTGCATCATACGTGTTAATTAAGCATGGAACGACGCGACTCGACGGTGCGGTGGGGCCCGTACATGTACAATGTTTACGAAGAACTTAATCTTAAACATCGTGTGACCTTTAATTACGTACATAAAGCCTACCTTTTATCATTCTCATGTCACGCACACGTCGCTCACTTTTGTTAATAAATTTATATTTTCTTTTGTGGGAACATTAACTAACTAGTCATATCTCCGAAAGTGCAATTTCAATTACAAGCAGTTGGAAGTCGCTAAGGACTAAGGAATCATATAAAGATTCTCTCATCTCAGTAGCGAGGGCATTTAACGTCGAAAGTAAATACCTTAACAAAAATGATAAAATTTTCAGTAATAAGAACTGAAAGCCAACTATAAACATTTCATCAAGTTTTTAAGAAGTTCTTTACTCTGAGATAGAAGAAACAATATATAGAACGATATAGAAGAAACAAAATTTTGTTAATTCCAATCAAGATTTTGCTGAACTAACAAAATCTCGGCCTAGAGTGAATTGACAAAATTGAATTAACAAAAACCATTGACTTTTTGATAGGACGCGCCCTTTTTGTTATTAAAAAAAATGAAAAGACAAAAGTTGTTCAACCTAAAAATATCTACAAATCTGTTATAAACTTTTTTTCTAAAAATACATTTAAAACAAGAAAAATCAACTTTTTAGAGAGAGGATAAACGCTACAATAATATTTTATCTAACGAAATTTTCCGCATAAAATTACATTTACAAATTTTCTTGGAACCGCTTTACGCTAGGATGCGTATTCCTGGTTCAAATCATAAAAAATAACATTGAAAATGAACAAATTAAATTTATGGAAAAGCGACACAAGTTGCAATAAAATGTATAATAACAAAATTGTTTTTTTTTAAGGATGCACACTTTTTTCCAATAATAAAAACATAAGACAATGTAAATATGTATTTTTTAATACCAATGCATATTATGAATTGTAATATCATACATTTATTGACATGATACAAAATTTTCAGGGTAGCTGAGGATAAATTTTAATGCAAAATAAGAAACAAATATTAAAGTAATCATGATGAATAACATTTGCACTTCATTTTGAAATATCTGAATAAGCAATCCCAGGCCGAAATACAGAAATAAATGTCATTTACATTTGATATAACCCTTGTTTGACACACTGGGGTGCAAAACACCCCACGACCGTTGTTCTTTACTTTCATAATTATTTAATTGATACTTAATTTTAATTTTTTGCTATATAACCTACAAATTCCTTTAAAGTAAGCTCTCCAGATTATCTGATACAATTTTCGAGTAAAAATATTCAAAGATTATTTTTTAAAAGAATTTTTGTCGCTATTGTGTAGACCACCTCAGAAGTGTGTCAAGTAAGGTATAATAGTGTTGCATAATATAGAAAAGTTTGCATTTTGGACAAAATCGACTGCGAAACACGAGATACGTGATGAAAATGTATTTGTTAAAGCCGAAGGAGCTTCAGCAAAAGAGGATTCACAATCACCAAATTACAGTTGTCAATGATTTGATCTTTAATTTTAAAAGGTCTGTGCACAAATGTGGGTGAAGTACAAAGACCGAGCGTGGAGCGCCAGGCTAATACATTATCAAGCGCGAAGCGCGAGATGAATATATTATCAGCGCGAGAACGAATAGTCGTGCGCCCCGAGCGCGCTCAAACTTGCGAGCGAAGCGAGCCGCGCTCGATGAGAATGTACCGTCGCGGCGGGCAGATTTTTAAAATTATACCCGTGTGTTATTAGTAAGATTAAACAATATCATAAAATTGTCTTTTTCTATTGACCTTACAAAAAGTGACTCATTGGATATACATACTCAAGAGGTCGAGACTTATACATATTGAACATTAAACAATATACTTTCACATTCCAAAATACAAAATTTTTAGTGGAAGACCCTATTGTTGATCGCTATCCGAGCGTCCATATTTATAAATATATTGTATACAATTAAAGAATGAAGATTGTACGTTGTCAAATAGTCAAGTATTGCATTTTTAATTATATTTTTTTTCATTAAATTTTCTCACAGAATTTCAGTGAATCTAGACGTGGCCTTAAATAAATAAAGTATAAGTTTATGAATGCCTAAGAGAAGAATGATTGTTTGAAAATTGTTATAACAATCACCACTATTATTGATCGCTTACCAAGTGTTGACACTGAAAGTGTACAAGCGGTACCTACTCCAACGTTAACGGTGTCTCCCATAATTAACTAAATTGCTGCAGTATGTTTCGCGTGATCCTCGGGTATTATGTCAAGTTGTACAGTATAGCGCTTATTCATATACTTATATGACGCTTAGTCTTTAAATTAGTGAAGAAACGGTAGAGAAGAAACTTTGAAATAAACTTCGCACTTTTTTTTCTTTTTTTATTCTGCTTTCTTAACTTGTTCTTTCCCCTTTTTTTTCCATATTCCTTTTTGCAATTGTATTCGAGCACAAGGGTCGATTATCCTCAATTGCCGTGGGAAAAAAAGTAACGTTAGGTTTTATGCCAGCACCTCGAAAAGTGACTCGATGCACAACTCTTGTCTCAAGATCTCGTAACTAATGCAGTCTGATCCTTATCACTGTCATTTGTTAGGACCAAACTTTTCTCGTGGGTTCATGATAAAGTATATACCTATTTCAAAAGTAGTGATTTTCACATTTTTCTCTAAACAAGATAGTGCATTTCTACTAAATAATGGAATCATCGTACTTGCTAACTTCAGCTAAAGCTTAACATTTTTCAGCAAGAATAAGAAAGAAAAGAAAACGGCAGATAGTTTTTATGCATGAAATATAGCCACTGGTTGAATAAAAAAACCGAATAATACTCTTTCGATGCTTAATTTTATTGAGTAAGGTATACATAATAGGGTATCATTATGTCAGCTGAAGCATTCAAATGCGATCGTTCCAGACATTTTTTTCGAAGGATTTGAAAGAGAGTATAGTTTTTACATTCGGCTTTTTCTAGAAAACGACCTATTTTTTTGTCAACGAAGCCTGAGACAATCGAACAACCCGTAAGACGTCATTATTCAATCTGGATTTTGTCTTTGGAGAGTTCGAGTACATATAAGTTAAATGTAATGGATGGCGGTGTCTCGCTTCTGTGCTCGGCGAGAACCGAGTCTAGGTAACTAAGAAATGTAAATACGTGATTCACAGACGGGAATGATCAGTTTAGACAGATCCCTGGATCTTTTATTCAATATACAATAATCTAATTTAGGCACTCTAATTTAGGTGCTTTAATTACATTTTTTTTCGTTCATACATTGCATTCCATATACACAAATATACCGTTTATTTTCTTGTAAACTTCACTTTGATTATTCTACAAATTACCTATTTTTCTCAATAAAATTTGTTTTGGAGTGCTGTCATGCTTGGGAGAAGAGGGGGGGGGGCGAGTACCAGACAGAGCACAGCTACGGTTCCTAGGTTGATAATCAATGACAGTGGCTGAATTCACACGTAGCGGACATTTAACTCCGGACAGTTATTTGACCGGACATCTAGTTACTTTTCGTACTTTTGGTAACGAAAAGTTTTCGGCGCCAGGTTTCAAATGTTTACAAGTTTGTGACAGATCTTATAGCAAAAGTGCGTAACCTGACTTAACCTCGAAATAATTAATTATAATTTATTTAAGCAAATGGCGAATAATGTACGTGTATAAATAAATAA